>JAPYZP010012953.1:0-11476 GCA_030522985.1 Torymus sinensis
GTATTATTGCTCTTACTAGCTTTATCAGTTTACCTAACATACAAATGTAAACAAAATAAAGAGCAACAACCTACCCAAAACATCAGTGACGAGGCCGTCTCTGAACTTCGGCAGGGAGGAGTTATATGAATGAATCATCCCCTACTAAGTTCGGGATCATCTATCGCCTGCCGCCTTAACGCGGCGCTGGAGGCTGCACATAGACTTTAAGACAATGAAGAATGTATGCCTTTGTGCATGGATTGAGAGATACTTCTCGCGCTACCTTCGCACTGGCGATCGGCAGTCTCTGTCGGACGTCCAACCTGTAACGACGTTTCAATAAATCATTATTCTAATCAACACCCTTTGTTCGATTACTTACTTTGGTGAGCCATCCACCGGGGCTTGCAACATAACTCGTGCACCTATGCTTGGCTGTGAATGCACGGCACGTGACTGCCGCGCGCGGGAACAGTATCATGGCGGTACGCGCAGGTACGCACCAGTTCGCCACTCACCCGGCGGTGAAAAGGATCAACCTCTTGCGTCGCGAGAGCAACACTGTTTAGTGTTTACAAGCGTACCCCTTTTTCTTTATGTGAGTTCTGTCAACGGGGAACACCATCGACCAGACGTTGCCTGCTCCCGCTGCAGCTATCTTCGTCGCAACTGTTTTTCGCTGATATCGTGTACACCTGGGCGCGCTTAACACCGGCCTCGTGTGATTTTGCTATCGTGGGTCGGTGTCGAGTAGCGCAAGCACGAGACTCGTTGACCATCGTTTCTCCTTTCATCACATTAAGTGTAATATCATTAATGATCTTAAAATGTCATTCCAATGTTACAGGTATTATGGATTTATTATTTAATTACAGTTATACTTACATCCTTAATTTATAATAATAATATATTTTTATTAAATAATAGTTCAATAAAGGAAAGTCTTAAACTTATATCAGTGAGTTATTCAAAATACTTACTCTTTTTCTTTAGTGCCGTAAAAACTTAGAAAATTTTGGTCAGGTGATATTTTGACGTGAGATCTTACGGGAGTTCTCACGTGAGTTTTCGCAGTAGGGATTACCATTCACATTTTCAGAAGGTTGTTTGTACATTACATGAGAATTAAATCTCTAATCATATCTGAACTTACTTTGAAATGTTGACAATACATATTATTTGCATCTCTACACTGAGAAAAAAATTGTGAAAAATTTCTCGAATTTTAATAAAAATTACTTTAATGTCGGGTAATCCTACTACAAGATGTTAAAAGTGAGATATTTACTAAAATTCGAATAAATTTTACATTAAAAGTATGAAAAAATACTAAAAACTCGAATAAAAGTTATTATACAAAAGTAGAAAAATTACTAAACAGCATGATAAAAATTAGAGATTATAAATTTTATCCTGAAAAATAGTAAATTTTATTTTACTGGATAGTAAATGAACATACCAAAATTCGGTTTCGGTCAAAGTTTTTGCAAAAACTACTTGATATTTTGACTTCAAATTTTTACTGAGTGATAAAACGTTCAAAACTGCAGCGAAGTGTTTTATTGATTTTTTGTAATTTTACGTATTTTATTTTCAATAAGCTTCAAACTGTGTCAGTTCCTGGGTTGGTAATGATACGGCTATGACACTCCCGTAATATATAGTAAAATATATAGACAACTCGAATTATTCCATGTAAGTTCGACAACGGCTCAGATGGTCAAGAGTTCGCTTGTCAATCCGGAGGCTCAGGTTCGATTCCCAATACCAGCAAAATTTTGTTCATTGTTTCAATTAATATTATTTAATCTTATCTGTTATTTCTTAATTAATTCTTAATAAATCTAAATAAATTCTAATAAATTGGATTAAATGGGTAAGAAATTTTTTTATGAAATTATTCGAGAAAATATGAAAATTACTATACTAATTTATAAAAACTATCAAACTGACTTCTTGTGGTCAGATTCCCCCATACAGTATAGTAATTTTAATTCAATTCGAGTAATTTTTACACAATTTTTTATCAATGTAGTAACAGTTTCTGCATTCTAATGCGATTTTCTTGCGAATTCTTTAAAGGCAAATTATTGCCTGCATTTTTAAATATAAATTTAAAAATTTCGGCCCAAAACTGGTAAGTATCAAACAGTTTGGCTGGTATCATTATTGATGTTCAATCAACGCTCAATAATTTATTATACTAGTTTTCCATCAAACCGAGATTGATTTCTTGAGAAAAAATATCTAAAAATGGCAAATTAATGAATTTAGGTCCAATTTCACTCAAACATGTCGCAGGTGCCAACATTTAAACTTTTCTAAAATGATCTAGGTTATCGGGGCATCTCTGCAAGTTGTAAACATAATTTCTTAATAAATTAAGCGTTCTTTTTTCTACATCAAGTTGTTGTTGTTTTTGGGGATTGTATAATCTATTAAGGTCACTTTATATTCCATACCGTAATCTGCATCTGTTACTTGGCAATATGCAGATTCATTTTCTAATGCTTGCACAAGTTTTTCAAAGTCTGTAGACAGATAATTTGGCTTTAAAACTTTTTTAGCTAATAATATTAACTAATCAATTGATTCGTCATACGTATAACCTTGGCACGCTCACACTCTTAAGCTAGATTCAAATCATTAATCTCGCGTAGAATAGGTTGAACTCCGAAACAGCTTGAGCAAAAAATTTGGGATAGGCATAACAAATTAGCAACAAAATATCCGACAGTAGTTTGTTGAATTATTCAAGATTTTGAAAAATTACGTAAGTCGGGTGATCGCCGGCTCCCGCCAATAGGCACCCTTTTGATTTTGGAGATTTGATACCTCGCCTATCTTAAAACAACAAATTAGCAATAAATTATAGCGTCTACACCGTTAAAAAATATTTTGTTGTTCAAAAGTTGTGACTGTGGCCGTGCTAGCTTAAGTCTTAAGATAGAATGGCCTCGACATTACGGAAACAGCTAAAGCAACAAAATCGGGATTGGCGTAACAAATTAGTAACAAATTAGCAATAAATTAGCAAAAAATTAACAACTAGTTTTCTAGGAGGCGTTTGAAAGTAGCGGTGCTAGCTTTAAGGGAGAGTACGGTTGAAAAATAGTATATGCATCAAGGGAATAAAGTGGGCTGTGTGCTCCCTGCGCGAGAGTTGTCGTACGACCGAAGCGAGGGCGACATCCGCGCAGGTTTGCACAACCCTCTATATTCACGAGTGTAATATACAACTTATTAACATAACTATCGTAAAGTTCGTACCCGATTCCTGCCGAAAAGGGAAAAAATGTTGCATATTTTTGTTCACTAACCTTACTCTCGTAGGCACGGGTACATGTGCGTGGCGCTGGGAACTGGAGTGGTAGTAGGGGATATACGTAGCCCTTTTTAGCCATTTCGGCGGAAATAAAGTATGCAGTTTACAATCCGGTGTGATAAAAATTTATTACCTTTAAATAAAATGTAAATTGTAATACATTACAACATATTTTACAAAAAAAATATAACTTTTTGCGAATTTTGAAGGACTTTCAGCGATTACATTTGAATTTATCCTAAAACTACTGTTATAAGAGTATTTAATTCAAAACTAAAATAATTTTTTTACAACTTCTTAGCAACGTCTTTAAGTAATTTCAGCCAGAAAATTTTGCTCGAATTAATAAACTCACGAGATATGATTTTTTGTATTGTGTATTGTCTTGTAGGGACTGATTTGGGCGGATAATCGTTTTGGAAATAATTTATTTTGCAGTTTGTAGACATTTTATGCATATCTCTAAGAGAGAATACCAAAAAAACCGAATTTGGAAATTTTCAATATTTTGTTTACGATGAACGTTCAGACGCCTACACATCTTTTTCCACCTGAAAGTGCCCATACTTTTTCTTTTGATGTACTGCTGTCCTTTGCGATGTTGCTGATTCTGACTGCCTCAACTCCCTTACAGTGACTCGCTTCTCTGAAAATCTGGAAGTGCTTGGATACACTTCACCAGTTGTTAATGCGTATTTCACGAACTGAGTCTTTACAAGGCCATTTTTGGACTCAGAAACTATATTGACAACAGCCATCTCCATCCTTCTGCTATATTCCAAATACTACTACTTAACATAGTATCGTGTGGTTCATAATGTTGCTAATGAGCAGTTCTAAGTACACTATCCTTGAAAGCACGGTCGTCTTCATGTTGTGCTTTCTACTGCAATTGAAACGCATACTTGGAGAAGCGGTCCATGTTCATGATAGCACAAAGTCACCCTAGGGCAGAAAATCCTCAACCAATGGAGTTAACACTATTCACAATTCACTGATTCACTAAATAAGAACAGTGGACTTTGTTTCTGTAAGAGGGTTTGAATAACTCATTCCAGCCACCTAACTTCAAAACATACACTTCAATATTATTTTTCAAGGGTAACCAACCGCATCAGAAAATTCTACACTAAGGTCTTGCTCTCCACACTCACTGCACTTAATATTTTGTAAAAGTTTTGACCACACTGATGCATAGACACGAAGAAGATTTTCCTATATCGTAATCGGCAGGTAGCTTTTCTTTACTTTGCAGGTTAGAGTGCTCCAGATTTCATTTTATATTTTCCCTCTTTAAGCTCAGATGAGCATTTCTCTTGGTCGGTCTTCCTCTTTCTGGCCGCCAACTTTCATTAAGATAATCCATTTTTAACTCTTCAAAACAGTAGAAATACTCCAAAACACAATAAACAGATATATGGACTGTCTTCTGCTTGATTGTTTACTGTGTACTAGGGATGGGTTGTATAAAACTGCCTGTTGAAAACAAGTCGTCTACGCGTAAAAAACGATATAATATACTGTACGAAACTTTTAGGCTTTTCTGCAATATTTTACATGAAAACCATTTAATTAAAATTGGAATCGTGAAAGTTTGACTGTTTTTTTTCTAAAACAAACTGGTATTGCGCTGTACTCGTAAATCGTAAATTTATTGAGTTGGTAGTAGCAAGGGGTACACTTTATAGAGTGTTACTGAATTTTAAGATTATGCTAAAAATGCTCATCCATACGCTAGGCTCGTGATAGTAAGCGCTCTATCTTGTACTGCTGTCAATTTTGAGCGCTTGGATTTTGTGCATACCGTGTTGAGCAGTGTGCGGCCATCTATAAATAAATCCGAAATCATTGATGTTCAGCAGCTTAATCAATTTTCCGAAAAAGTTAGAGGTTCTGAAACTAAAGAAGTCGGATGTGGGTCAGGAGGTACCTCTGCCCTATTAGTCAAGCTCTCTAGTCGAACCCTTGTCAATCAAATCATCAGCGAAAAACATAAAATAACTGTACTCAACGAGCAATATTTAGATATCGCGCCTCTTGGTGAGAACATATCCCTCCCTGCTGCGTCCATTTTTATTAATGAATATTTAGATAAAAATTTGTACTTACCTTCCAAAATCGAAAATCTCTTGCTAAAATACTAGAGATTAAATACATCTGGCACAGGCAAGGACGGTTCTTAGCCAGGATGCATGATGATAAACAAGCGTTTACGTTTAGTTCACGTACCGACTTACAAGCAATTGCTACGTCTTAGAAAGTCAGGCACGTACAGACAACCGAAGCGCAAGCAATTATAACCTGACATGAAAACGCTGTCTGTAATTCTATTGTTTCCGAAATAATGGATTCAACAAATAAAAAGATTCAAATAAAACAAAGTCCAGCAAGAACAAAACCAAAACAAAGAAAAGTGCGAAGAGTAAAAGCGCAGAATGAATAGACAGGGTTCCGACTAAAGAGAATTTTGCAAGTAAGAGGGGGATGCAAGCGGGTTTTATCAATGTGAACTCCCTTCGGGCTTACATTGATCAGATCCGACAATTTCTTAACAACAACTGATATAAACCCTAACAATTAATGACTCTCCGCGCCAGTTTGCATACGTGCACATTTGAATCTCCCGCGTCGCGCGCGGAGTCTAGTTCACGCGCCACCGCTACACGACGTAGCGCCGAAACTCCCGCAATCAACCCAGCGGCGCGCGGAGATATAAGCCCGGGCAACCGAGTCCCTCGTCGGCTTGATTCTCCCGAACATCCCGCCTCGCGTAGATGGTCTTGGCGTTTACGCTTAAGTTTAATTGGAGAATAAAGTTCATTTTGATTAAATAAATAGTGCCATCCAGTAGATGAGCTAGCGTGTCTTTGATACCGAGCTCGATACTCGTAAGAGTATTTAGGTTTGCACATCCGTGCAAACTAGATGTGGGGTTAGTGCTGTGTCCTTCCTCATCCAACGTAGAAGCTCCGGCGGCGGATAATAATCCCAGCGACTGGCATTGGGGGAATTCGCCTCTGCGGGCGCTCTCTGCTCTGCGCTCTGAGCTGTTTTGCCTCATCGAGCGACTAGCTGCTTTAAGAGAGCCATCTACCGAAGCATTAGCGAGCTCTGTGGCAGTATTTCACTGCACGAGACACAGGGCCCGCTCCGACTCGTCATTCGGTGTTGAGCGCATTTGCTCCGCCGACATATGCACTCGCTCAGAGTGCCGCCGACCGCTTCGCCGCCGCTATGAGGACAGCGGCTCTAAGCAAGCAACACTGCTCGCCATTCAGATCATCGATCGGCGTCGAGCGCATCTCGCTCCCCCGATCCCCCAGCGCTCTGCAGCACCTCCTTGCGCTCTGTGCAACCTTAATGCGAGGCAAGCTCACTGTTGGCGCTCGCCAACTCTCATTGTGCGCTGTTCCGCTCTGAACGAGCCGTCACGCCTGCATCACAACCCCTCCTACGACCTATTTGGCATTGCTGAGACCTGGCTGGGCTCGGCTCAGCTGTACCAGATGAAGTCATTCAGATTCCCGGCTTTAAAGTTATCAGACAGGACCGTAATGGAAACGGAAGTGGAGTGGCTCCCTTTGTAAAAGAAAATTTACGCTGCGAGATTCTGGTGAATTCCGACACTGAAAGAAAGGGAAAGCCTAGAAGTCCCGAATTTATTTTTTGCTCAATCAGTACAATAAAAACCCACGTGTATTGGTAGGCGTTATTTATAGGCCTACTAAAATAACTTTTCTAAAAAATGTCAACCTCATCAACTCACTTCGCACACTGTCTGGTAAATACAGCCATAAAATAATAATGGGTGATCTACATGCCGATCTTCTTCGTAGCAGTCATGATGCAAGGCTTGTTCGCAATCTTGCACCTGAACTGTCTCTGCAGCTGGTCCAACACGGCCCCACTCATTTCAACCCTGCATCTCGGACCTGGGTAGACATGATTTTCGTCGATGATAATGACACTATAATCAATGACCGTAACATCCGAGATAATATTCACAGCAAGCACAATATCATTGGTGTCGCTATCAAAACCAGTACAACGGTCTCAGAAAGCTCTGCATTCACTTATAGAGACTATAAGTAAATCGTACCAGAAGGGCTCACCGCGAAATTTGCCTTGCTGTGAGTGGACACCCTTTGATGTTGACGTCATTGATACCGAGCAAGCTCTGGACTGCCTCTGTGTCAATCTCACTGCAACCATTGACTGTCTGGCTCCAGTAAAAACCTTTATCCAAAAACGAGTAGACTGTCGTGGATTTACTTTACAGACGCTACAAACGAACTGGACGTCAAGGCCTATTTGAACAATTTATCACGCTACGTGGGATAGGGCTTTCTAGAGCTGCCCTTTTGTGGATAGACTCCTATTTTGAAGGCAGGATAAAACGAGTATCTACTAATTTTTTTGGTGAGTCCTCATGACTCAAACATAATCTAGGAGCTCCACAGGGGTCTGTGCTAGGGCCTCTATTTTGTTGCCTTTACAATAATGACCAGCAAGGGTTTCTCGGCCCCCTCGGCGTTCAGCACTTACTTTATGCAGATGAGCTGCAAATTTACTGTAAATTTCGGCGAGATAAACTAGATGAGGGACTGGGTCTAATTTAACGGGCTGCAACAACAGTTTCAGGATGGGTAACGGGTGCCTCGCTCAATCTCAATGCAGGTAAGACGAAAGCGATTGTTTTCGGTATTAATCGCTATGTAGATAGAGATATGTCAAATTCCTTGCTTCGCATTGACTTGCGTGATGGCATCAAGATTTCACTCTCGGACTCTGTGGAGAATCTCGGTGTCATTCTCGACTCAAGATTCACCTGGACGAATCATGTCGAGAAAGTTGCAAAAATGTTTAATAGCGCCCTATATCATCTACGATTCTTCAGAAAAGATTCCACTGAGGCTCTTCGAAAGCGGCTAGTGGAGGCACTGCTCTTCCCTCATCTTGATTACTGTTCTGTAGTGATACTAGATGCGCCTCAGGAGCTGAAATGCTGGCTGCAGGTGATGCAGAATTCCGGAGGGCATTATGTAATGGGGCTTAGGAGGGATGATCAGGTCTTTCTTCACAGATCATCTTTGCGCTGGCTACGCACTGATACTAGGAGACGTTATTTCATGGCTGTACTTATGAACTGAATCGTGCGTATACGTGTCCCAGCTGGTCTTGTGGGTATCTTCACTAGACATGCGCCCAGGGAGCATGAGAGGGGAAACACAAAATATCTTGAGCTCGCTTTCATGCGCAAAGAGTATGACATTAAATCTTTCCAGGTACAGGGAGCGCGTGAATGGAACTCCCTTCCTGCTGAGATTCAGTACTTCCCGTCTTTCAGCAAGTTCAAATTCACACTAAAAAGGTACCTATCTGACCTCGACTATATCGCCTATATGCGATCTGAATTTTATCAATAAATGTATTGGAGTCTTGTGAGCGATTGCAGCCTATTCTACTTTTATATTTTTTTTATTTATGTTTTTAACTTAGTTTTATTGATAGTGATGTCGGGGATGGATTCGCCGAACCCCGGGCGTCTCTAGGTAGTGATCGTGCCTTCGTTCGCTACCATGAATCCTAGTCTAGCGGGCATCTCAAGTAGATCCCTGCCCCTACTGTTCGTCTCCGGCATACCCCACTCTATTGCCCTTACGTTAAAATCTCCTGCAACCAGTATGGGGTCATAGATGTCCCGCAATACGTCCTCTATGCGTTCAACCTATCCAACAAATTCGTTTCTTCGTAAATTGGGGGATATCTCCGACGCGCGCCCATACAAAACCCCTTGCCTCGTCCAGTAATCTTTGGCCTATGCCTACCTGCTGTCTAGACGGCCGCCGAGTCGATCTTGTCCATGAACCACGTGGTCGTATTGAGGGGTCGATACCTATACTGTTTGTTTGCTAACGACACGTTCGCGAGTCCTTGGCTCACGCGCTCCTTGGCCATGGGATCTGGTTTTCTACATTTCCTACATAATGCACTACGGTCCTCGTTCTTACAACCTTTGTCAGGTGTCCAAAGCCTTGGCATCTGAAACATCGCGTAACCACTATTCATTTTCTAATTCGGTAGCTGAAATGCCTTATTTTAATCCTTTCTTAGGAGAGTCATGGCCGCAGTCTCGTCCATTTCAACCATGGCGATCCTCCGCTCTCCTCCTACGTCAATTACGTGGATACTATGATTGCCCGTGTCGCTTACCTCCTCCCTAATCACGGCTTTTACCTGTTCTTCGGTGGTAACGCACGTCATTCCGTCTATTTCCAGCGTAAGTCTTGGAGTTAGGCCGCTAACATGGTATTCACTTTCTAGGTTTTCCTGGATAACCCTCTGGAAGGCCTCCTTGTCTCGATTGCTTCTTCAATTCTAGGTGTACCCCACCGTTATTAGTCGGACGGGTATTTCTCACGACCGCCTTCGCATCCTCAGGTTTAACTTTGGAAGTGAGGTCCTTGAGTATCTCTACATAGCTCTTCTTCCCGGTTGACGTTATGTGGATGGCGCATCGTTTGGGCCGAGGGTTTGCCTTCTTCCCCTTCCTTTCCTGCTATTGCTGTTAAGGGGCTCATGATCTGCTCACTATCTGGCCGCTTCATTTTCTTCCTCCTGGTGACTGTGATGAATCCGTTCTGATCCGTCCTCCCTCTCTTGGACGGGGAATTCTACACCGGGCTGTCGGCTAATCGGCGCTTTCTGTCCGGAATCGGGCGCCAGCCCCGCTGTCGGATTTCTCATTACCGGTCCTTCCCCATTCCTCTCATTTGCTGCCGTTTCGCATGTTGGGGTATTGCGATGTTTCTCTCTTTGGATGTCATGGCCCGCATACAGTTCAGTAGGCGGTTCGTGACATCCAGAATTTCTCACATTCGCTCAGATTGCTCGCGAACACCCGCGCTTCTCTACTCTCACTTATCAGCAGCGTCATCACCTCGGAGAATGTAATAGTTCCATGGGATCTGCTGTGATTTGCCACGTCCAGGATCAATAATAATAATTATTATCATTATTATTTTTTTTTCGAGATACTAGGTGAATCTTCCGGAGCGTCCGTCCTTGCTGTTAGCAGGGAGGGAAGCACACTAAGACGATCATGAAGCTCCGAGCTCCGTGGTGTGAGGGATTTCTACCCCCTAAACACCAAAAACCTTCCACTCGGCGTTCACCGAAATCCGGCCCGGAACTGTTATGCACATTACTTCGGGCCGGCGGCGTCTCTATGCCTTGCGGCAATCGTGTCTGTCTTGTCTAGTCTTCTATTCTTTGTCTTGCGTATCAGTTTTCTAGGCAGCCGTCAGTCTTTTTGCCTTTGTCGCCGTCCGTCCAGCGGGTTTGCCAGGCCGTCAGTGTCTCCGTCCATGCGTCTGTCGAGGCCCTCGCTCTTCCCCTTTCTTCGCTGTACTCGTAAATCCTCTTTCGTTCGAGAGCTAGGAGGTCTACTGGGACAATACCGGCGATCACCGCTGCCTCCGAGACGGTACGGTATGCACATGCGATACGCAGCGCCCCACGTCTCTGTATCGCCGCGATCTTTTTACGGTACTTCTCGGTTCGTGTCGCGTCCGCCCATATCTCGACCCCGTATCGAGTGGGTCACCGTCATAAGCAGTCGGCGCACGCTCGGTCTCGGTCCCTTCGTATTCCCTATGCTGAGGGAATATGATTTTATATTAAAAATCAATAAAATAATTACTTTGATCATTAAACAATTACTTCGAACGTTTTTACATTGAAATTTCGCGAAAAACCTAATTCTACTCTTCTCCGACATGAAAATTTAAAAATGCGCATTTATGGGTTGACCCTTTCTATCGTTTTACTCAGTGGTATTTTTAATAATGTTGTATATGTTTGTTTGAGAGCGCCATAATTTTATAAGTGAGTAACATGCTGTGGGTGTTAGAAATAAATCTGAATAACATTTGAGTAAATTAAAATATAATATATATTAAAAACTATAAGAATGAACTGTTATTACATGTTTTCATGACTAAAATTGATATAAACTTTGATATAAAATGTATAAAGTGTTATAAACGCTTGAGATAAAATGTGTGAAAATGTTACAATTGGTTGAGTGTGTGAGTATTACAATTATGTTTGTGTAGATGAGTGTATGAGTTAACAATTTGAGTGTGTGAGGTTGATATAACTCCAGTC
>JAPYZP010012971.1:0-12361 GCA_030522985.1 Torymus sinensis
ATTCTATGCAGACCAATTAAATGCTCCAGCCACAACCAATCAAAATAGTCTTATTGTGATGACAGATTTCGTCCATCACTTTTTTAAGAGAGGATATTAAAATTAAAATTTATTAAACTTCTAAGAAACTAGCGTAGCTATCGCAGTTGCCTATTTTATTACAATACAAAATTAATTTGTACAAATTTCGATAAAGTATATTGTTGCATTCGCGAAATCAAAATATTCAAGGCTTTAAGTAACTTTTCTTGAAACTTTTCAATTTCCTTAGTAAAGACTGAATATAAAAAACCGCTGCCAATTCATTGTCACTTAACTTCCTCAAACTAAATTTATTGTTCCATTGGATTAATTATTAATGCCAAAAAGTAGAAGTGACATCTATAGTGACATTTATTTTATACAGAAAATTTGTATTGAAATCAGTAGTTGTGTATATTTTTAATTTTAAAACTGATCATATCATTTTTTTAGTAAATGTTACATATGTGTATCTTGCAACGTGTACTATTAATTCCACTATTAACTTCGTGTTAATTGTTAAAACCATTTTCAAAAAATTGCAATTTGAATAATATAAAAAAAATCTTGTACTTTGAATATTTTCTAATCTTATAAACGGATTTTCTCGAACAACGAAATTACACAATTTCAAGAATATCCGTTTATATTTACTACGTTCTATATATGAATTAAGATAAATGATGCGCTATTTACATATATTTATACCTTTCTAACCTCAAAATCACAACTTCGATATGATTTTTCGGCACTCGTGACATCAAATACGATTCGTGACTACACTCCGAGAATCTCGGGAGGTCTAGTGTAGTAAATGTACACAAAACGTTGTCCTTTGTTTTGGTATGGCTGGATGCCCTCTGTAGCCCAACAGTCGTCTGTTTTCGGGATTGTCGCGGCACGAAAAGCGCGAGACTACTGCTCTCCTAATTTTTCGCTGCACTAGTGTAGTACGGAAAAATAAAACAGCAGACGTCTTAACGGTTTAGGACACCAGCTCTCCTAAATTCGATAGAGCTGCTGCGCGAACGAACGGTGCGTCTGCTGTAACTAGGTAAAAGAGTGATCTCAAAATTCTCTCAGTGTAGTACGTAATTATTGGCTGTCATAGTCTGTAAACGGGTAACCCCATACCGGTAAATCCTCAACCTGTACCTTCACGTACGTAAAAGCTGGAAATGTCTTCTGTTGCGTCAATGCTTTCAATAGCAACACTATAACAGAGGCAGCTGGCGGAAGCTCTGGGTTAAACCCTTCTTGTGTGGGCTACGGAGCCTAAAAAGAGTCAAGAATAGTGGTACGTACCTGACTCTCATACAGCAACTCATCATAAATACACACACATACACACGCGCACGCACACACACACACACACACACACACACACACATACACACAATACCTCTATCACGCAGAACGCTGAACGCTGACACATAAACACGCACGAAACTTTCATATAGCAGAGCCTTTATACTATGGGCCATGGGCGCCACCGGGCTGACTCGCGACCGTGCGACACCAGCCCGCAGAATACACCAGATAAACCAGGCCCGGTTGCCATTGAATAGCGGCCGGAGCGCTCCTGGACCGCTGGTAGTGAGTGGCCCAAACTCTGCAGTAACGAGCAGGGAGGCTGCCCTACGAAATAGTGTATAATCCCGCTTCCGTATCAGTGCCGGGTCGTTCCCGGGTGATACACTGCTGCGGGATGCGGGGGGTACCGTCGAGGTCACTGCAGCCTACCGGAGCAGTGGGACTACCCGGGATACGCCGGCGGATGCTCCGTACTCTTGGCCAAATGTGCTCTAACCCACACAACACAATCCATACAATGTTAGTTTACAGGAGAAAGAAGAAAAAATAAATAATCCAACCACAGAAAAAGTAGTTGGAGCGCAAACTGCACCAGGTGTTCCACTCAACAACGAGTTCCTGACACAGGGAAACACTCAAGAGATCAGGAGCAAAAAAAGTAGCACGTCGAACTTTTACAGCGTCCTTAGCAATGCCAGCACCCCCGGTACGACGCGTGCCGACGACACAGAATCCTCCACCTCGGACAGTGAGGCAGACAAGACCCTAAAGAGCATGCTAGCGGAGATCTGAATAATGAAGAAAGCAACGGAGAAGCAGAAGAATATTTCTAGAGACGTTAAGGAGGGTCTGAAGACGCTCAAGTCTCTCCTAGCGGTACTCCAGAGTGCACGAGAAATAGTCAAGATGTTGGCCCGTATAACTAGGCATCCCAAACGCATACGAAATTCATGGGACAGTCAGGATTTGCCGGCCGTGATTAAAAAAAAGAAGGCTGCAGTAACGTTCAACTCCATCAGATCCAAATAGTGGACGAAAGGGAACCTTGTACAACCCCAGGATGGCAAAAGTGAGGATCAACCCAAATGAAGCTGGGAAAGCGTTGAAAACTGGAAAAAGGAAAAGAAGAAAATGGGAAAGAATGGTTCTGGATCGTCATTAAGCTCTAACCGCAACGGTGCTCATCGTGTCTAAAGATGGCAAGATGTTCGCAGACGTGGGTCGGACGTTACGAACGGTTGACACCTCTGACAACAAGCTCGATGTCAGAGGAGTTACAAAGACAAATGACAGCACCGGTACTACTGGTACGCGCCAAAGGAGACGGACGTTCTCAGCGAGACCTGAGCGAATGTACCCGGGAGGCTCTGGCGAACTAAAGGACGATTAGAGACATGACCCCAAAAGTGACTCTGGAGATACGGGACACCTAGACTACCTCACGAGGACGGAAGAAGTACGGGACAGACTAGACGGCTACTGAAATCGGGCGCGGATAGAAGGGTCTCGATCCTCGGCTCAAACAGCCGAGGGCAGAAGATGGTTTCCCCGCGAGCTCGGTATCCAAGAGGCGTCACGACTACTCGAGAGCGTACGCATAAAGATAGGGTTTGTCATCTGCCGAGTGAAGCTCCGCCTGATGGTGCCAAGGTGCTACAAGTGTCTCGGCTACTGGCATTACCGACTGACTATATGGACCGGACAGATACGACTGTAGCTGAAAGTGTCGCACAGACTGACACAAGGCCGGGGCCTGCACGGTTGCGTCGTTCTGCTTCCTTTATCCACCAGAGGAGGGCAGGGGGGCGATGCACGTCAAGGCAGCTTTTCAGCCAGAGGAGAGCACGCACACACCAAAATGGCGACAGAACTCCAAGGCAACTTGAACGGCAGTAGTCTGGCTGAAACCCTACTACCCCAGCCAGCCGAGGAAATTAACGTGGATTTTAGAATGATAAGCGAACCGTACAAGGACAGAGACATTCCGACCTAGCTCGTTAATACCTCCCGCTCCGTGGCGCTGTCGACACGGGCACGGGAGTTATGAGGACTACGTCTGTGGGAGGATGGCTGACGTGACCTCGTCTCGAACTGTAGCGACGCAAAGTTCAAACAGAAAGTGGCGCTCTCGAGGATGCGTTGACGGACATCTCCGTCGACGTGATCCTTTCAGGAGACGTCAACCCCAGGGCCATCTAGTGGGGCATGACCTCGACGAACAAACGCAGATGGCTGCTGTTGGAGATTTCCGCGACGTCGATCTAACAGTCGGAAACATGGAACGGGTGACGTCATGCGTCGACATACAGGAGACCTGGCTACGGGACATCCTTTGCCGACGTGACCTTTCTCACAGATGAACTTCTACCGAAAATTGAGAAATCGCAGGTGTTCGATAGCGCGCCTCCAGTTCGAATGTCTGGGACTTCTACGGATGGCCCAGCGCGCCCGTACCAAGGCGAATGCGGCTGCTCACTCCGAGGAGTATCGAGCTACGCGCCAAGTGGACTCGGAAGTAGACTTGGACCCCTGGGGAACGAGGTATAAGATCGTAACCCACAATCTGGGACGGAACCGCCCACCCGCAATTAGATACGAAGAAACAATGGATAAAATTGTCGACGGACTCGTCCCGACACACCCTGAACAAGTATGCAGGGAAGATGTGCCGGAGTTCACCCGGGATGAGTTCAGTCTGGCTGTTGCTCAGCTCGCCGCGGGGAAGGAAGGCACCAGGTCCGGACGATATCCTAGCGGAAATCTTCGGAATAGTCGTAAAACGACGCCCATGGATATTTCTGAACCTGTACAACACGTTCCTGGTGGAAGGGGTGTTTAGCAAAGATTGGAAGACGGCATGGCTGATCCTTATTTATAAAGGAAAGGGTGGAGATCTGAACTCGCTATCATCCTACAGACCGCTGAGCTTGCTAAACACACTTAGCAAGCTCTTCGAAATGCTGCTCAGAACCCGAATACAGCAGGCTGTACAGGACGCTGGTGGCCTGAACGACAGACCGTATGATTTTAGAAAAGGACGGTCCTTTGGCAAAGCACGGACAAGACCCCACAAGAACAGACTAATAGTTCTTCTGGTAACACTTGACGTACGGAATGCCTTTAACTCGGCGAGGTGGGCGGATATCGTGCAAGTATTCTCCAATGCTTTCCTACTGTCGCATTGCCTTCTACGAGTCCTGACGGACTACCTACGCGACCATTACATTACGTACGCGACGGAGACTCGGGTCCAGACGAAAACAATGATGGTAGGGGTGGCACAGAGCTCGATCCTGGGCCCTGACATTTGGAATGGGATACACGACGAGGTGCTGGACCTTCCGATGTGGCCGGAAATTTACCTGGTATGCAGGCGACTTGGTCACCGTCATCGTGATCAAAGACACATGACGGACTCAAATGAAACGGGATCCGGCGATGAGATGGGTACATGACTGGATACAAAAACGTGAACTGCAGCTGGCAATGTAAAAGACGGAGCTACTTTATTTGACGTGAAGACGAATAAACACGAAGATCCCCATGACGGTGGGGACGGCCCGCGTGTGGCCCGGGAGAGTCGCCAAGTATTTGTGGGTTACCCTGGATACTAGGATGATCTTCTGGCCGCACATAGGGGGCACTGCTGAGAGGACGAACTCAAAGACGGCTGCCCTGACCCGCCTCATGGCAAACACCCAAGACCAAAGCCGAGCATACGGAGACTCCTTATGGCAGTGACCCACTCGATGCTACTTTACAGGGCCGCGGTTTGGAGGGGGTGGGGAGGGGCGATCGCTTTGGTGCAAAGAAGGGAACTCTGAGTATCGTGTCCCCAAACCGCCGCACCGTCTCCGAGGCGACGCTGCTGGTGATCGTCGGGGTTGTCCCAGTGGATCTCATAGCTCTAGAGCGAAAGAGAATCTACGAGAACAGTGAAGAGACAATAGCTGTGACGATAGCTGTGACGATAGCTGCCACAGATGCACGGACAGAGACACTGGAAAGATGGCAAGCCCGCTGGACAAATAGTGACTAAGGAAAATGGACGAGGTGCCTTATAAAGGACGTGCGACTCTGGAGGGAAAGAAGAACTGGGGAGATGAATGTTCATTTAACCCGGTTTCTTTCCAGACATGGATACTTCTGCCAGCATATGCACCGAATGGGGAAGATAACGACCCCATCCTGTAGGTACTGCAGACACAATATAGACGATGTGGAACACACGTTTTTCGTGTGCCCCCCAGTAGACAGTTGAGAGACTTCCTTTCGTCCTCTATGAGGAAGCAAAAATACATTAACTCTTAAGGAATAATTTTGGTAACGTTGAGCTTTTGCAACTATCATCTACGAAAACTATTATATTTCTAAACTATTAACATGCATTTAAAAATATTTAATTGAAAGAAAAGAATTTTCAGATATAAATTATATACATGAAATGCCAAAAGTTACTAAATAAGGAAAAATATCACAAAAAGTCATGAATTATTTTTGTTTTTCATTCGATTTTTTTATTCAAAATGCCTCTTTATTTCTCAAACGTTTCACCATGTAAAATAATTTTTTTACAATTTGGTGCGGTGAATTTATGGAGGAACCTTGGAGAAACAAAGAGACGTTTAGAATACAAAAATCGAATAAAAACTAGAAATAATTCATGACTTTTTGTGATATTTTTCCTTATTTAGCAACTTTTAGGCTTCCATATATATAATATATATTTGAAAATTTTTTTCTGTTACTGAAAGTAACGTTCTTATGGATTTTACCATCAATTGTAATATAATATTCGAGTTATAGATTGTATAGAATACTTTTTAAACGATCGTTTTCTTAGGTAAGAACTACAACTTAAGTAAATTTATACTGTATAAAATGAATTATTTCTAATCATCATTTATCTAGTTTTTGAATGCAACTGATTTATAAATTCAATAAATAGCATGTGATAATAAAACTTAAACTATTTACATAACTATTTTAATAAAAAAAGGTTTAAAGCTATTGTAACTGTCGAACTTGCTCCAGATCGTGATATATTTTATGAACTGACAATGTTTATAAACGGCCTCACTGACTCAAAAACATTTGTATGCATAATACAAATGGAAGTTTATTCAAACTATTAAAAGTGTAATATGGATATGAATAAATGAAAGAACGTTACACATCAGTGAGCTATCAAGCAATTAAAAACGAAAGAATTTGGAACGGTGGTCGTGGTAAATTAAGTTTTAATCTCTCTCTTATATTCGCCCTTTTTATCTGCTCCTTTTCCACTTCTTTGTATGCAAAGAAGAAAGTGGGCTACTTTTAAAGTGAGTTCACTTAAATGACTTTGTCGTGAATCACCCTCGTAACTTGCGTACCGACTGGAACGACAGAAAGAGATATAGATCATCGCGCGCGGGGACAGAAACAAAAAGGAGAGGGAAAAATCCGACGAACGAGCGAGCACCACGGAAAGAGAGTAGGAGAGGAA
This sequence comes from Torymus sinensis, assembly GCA_030522985.1. Taxonomy (NCBI): domain Eukaryota; kingdom Metazoa; phylum Arthropoda; class Insecta; order Hymenoptera; family Torymidae; genus Torymus; species Torymus sinensis. The sequence continues at coordinate 6,824 of JAPYZP010012971.1, forward strand.
GAAAGCGAGTTTGCGAAGGTAGAAATGAGCGAGAGAAGAAAGAGATCGAATAATTTCACACCAGGGCCGACTTCGTTCTCGCGCGAGATAATCCCCCTAGGTGCATGAGGATTCGATCGGGGAAAGAGCCGCCGCCGCCGCCGCCTCCGCTGCCGTCACCTCCACCACCGCGGCGCGCGGGAGGCAAGATTACACGAGCATGCACCTTAGTCCTCTCCTTTACCTCCTATATAGCGGCGCAGCGCTGCTATATATCTGTATATCGATACCAAGATAACGCTCGAGGATAGAGAGAATAAGCGGCGCTCGGCGCTGGCGCTGGGAGGAAAGAAGAGGGAGGGAGATAGCGACTGATTGCGTCGACGCGGGGGAACGATGAAGGAAAACGCTATATTTCTCGACACTCGGATGCGAGAGCACGAAAACCTCTGAAAAATGAATTATGATTAGGATCGTTCTCTCTCCATCTCTCTCGACGCGCTCGACTTTTTCGACGCGATATTTTACGGGCAACGTAACGATTTCATTTATAATTGTCGGATTTTGTGCCCCGTGCTATGAGGGATGCGCTGAATCTCTAGGTGCTATTTTACAAATTACTAACATTGTTTTGTAAAATTTTGTATGTCTGATGTAATTTGTAGAAGTGCAATTCGTGCTGTGAATTATGAATAAACTGGTACATGTATTTTAGCAATACTATGAAAATTTGTATAGATTTTGATAAATAAGTACAAATAGATCAATTAGTAGGGTAACTAAATTTTAATTATTAACGTGGAACTTGTTATTCAAAATTGAAAATTGATTCTATCAACTTTCACAAAAATCAAATATAAAATTTAGTCGTTTACTGTTAATATTATTATCCGAATATAGGAAAAAAATTTTACAATATACTTTTCAATTTAGCTCACGAGCTTTCATTGCCGTGATCCCCGCTGAATTCCCTTAAAAGGAGTAATGAAAGAAAAGTATTCATCGATGAAAAGCCAGCGTGAGAAAAACTCGACTCGCAAGTGATTCATCTTCGTTTTATAACGGCTTAATTACAAACGTCATCCTGCAAAATTTCTTCGCCTTTAAAAGACCGCGAGCACGACACAAAAACTGATGCGCGCGTTTTTTGTTTTTTTTTTTGTTTTTTTTTTCTAGCACAGATTTACGTCATTTTTCTCGAGCGAGAAACGATGTCATCCCGTCACCGTCGCAAGCGCTAGCACTTTTAAGGAGGTCCGCTAATCGATAGCCGTCGTCAGGTACCTACCTAACTCTGTGGTGCGAGCGCGCGCGACATGCTCGCTGAATGGCACGCGCGCGACGCGACGGCACCTCCTAATCTCGAGCACCATTCGTAACGAGCGAACAAAGGTAATGAATGTTGATTATGACAGGGGCTGTGCCCGCGCCCGCGTGCTCCTTACGCTCTCGGCCTGCCCGATATTAATACCGGTGGCGAGGCTCGAAAAGGACTTGACCTACCTAATTGCGGCGACGTAGCCGCCACCACCGCCACGCCAACGTCGCCGGATGTACCACTATAACAGAGGCTTGATTCCAGCCTTGTCCCGAGGTCCTGAGCGCAGGGCCTGAGAATTCGCCGGCCGACGTGTACGTATCGAGGCCTATCTCTCTTTGTTGTATACACGTGCTTGCTCCGCGCCAGAGCGAGAGAGAGAGGGCGACAAGGAAGAGGAGAGAGAGCGAGAGCGTAGGGAGAGATGAGATGAGGCGCCGCGGCCGCTGCTGCTCCACTCTCCTGTTATATCGTCGCGCTATATAGCGTCATCCTTTATGGGGACACGCGCTGCGTGCGCTGAATTTATTTCTCTCTACCGTGCACGCTCGCGGCCCTTGATTGAAGATCCTCGAATAGAGAGGTCGTTTGGTCCTCCTAATGCCTCGAGAGTGTACTAACGTTTTGCTCCCTTTTTTAAGGAAATTGTTTTCTGCGGAGGCTACGTGCACGGACTCGTCGAGGCGTTCTCTCTCTCTCTCTCTCTCTCTCTCTCTCTCTCTCATTCTCTTTTTCGTGTGTGTATTCCACTTTTAGATACCGATTTAATTGGCTCGCGCACAAGACAAAGGTGAATCATCACAGGTCAGAGATAAAATTATCCATCGCTAAATTCTTATTGTTGGTATCTTACCAGTTTACGAACTACAATTTTCAAAAGTATGTCAACGTCTAAGGTTATTATCGATGCTAATAAAATGTTTATATAGTCTGCAATTGCAAAAGTTATGACTATTTGAAATCATTATTTTTGAGATCATAAAATATAGTATTACAAATACTTATTAAATAAAATTCTGGCTGCTGTTATGCGCTATTCTGTTGCAAATTTTGATTACTAACTATGATGCACAATTTAGTTGCTTCAAACTAGATCTGAATAAACTCAATTTATTTCATATCAAATATCTTGCTTGCAGCCTTGCTTATACATGTATGCACAAGCTCTATATAGCAAACGTATATCGTTACCTGAGATTCCATCCTTGCTGTACTCGTTTACTTGACATTGAATGGTTAACATATCGATCGTAAGTTGGAATTTAAAATTAGAATTTTCGAGAGAAAAATCTTCACTCCCTGAAAAACTTAAAATTTTGGTTGAAAGTTTATTTTTTGAATGACAAAATAATATGTCGTTAAAAAAGAACAAAATACATAAAATAAAATGATGGTCAAATAATTAAAAGAAAATACGTACTATGGATTCCAACATTGGATAATATATATTTTTGTATAGGAAAATAAAAATGTTATAAAATTTTCAAACTTTAGTTTCAATAATTTATAACGGCAGATTGTTTAAAATTCAATTCCCAGAATTACAATATTTTCTGCTCTACAAAGACAATTTTATTTTTTAACTTAATACGACAGGACAAATTTTATAATCGCTCGTTTACGTTTACAAAATAAAATCCCATACATATCGTCCAATCTGAAGCCCTTTGACTCCCAGTATTACTCACATGAAACATAATATTAAAAAATGTGTAAAAAATGTTTGATTCAATATTTTTTTAACTCAGAATGGCTTAAGTGAAAGATTATAGTATCTTGTTGTTTGGATTTATAAAAAAAATTAATTTAATATGTGCCACTAATTTGTTTTAATCGAAAAAGAAACTTAAATTCACAAATCTTTTTTTGTTGAAAATTTCAAGTATTTATTTGGGCGTTAAAGGGCTAAAGCTCATATAATACCTCAGGGTAACTCTGGACAGGAAGCTGACCTGGGACAGGTACGTTCTTATCCAATGTGACAAGTTTCTGTCAGCTTTCTGGACGTGCCGAAGCGACTCTAATATTCTAACAATTGAAACAAATATATAGCATTTTTGACTTTCCCATAGATAGTTATGTTATCACAAACCTGCAAGTAGACCACTCAATAACCAGTGAACGCGCACACACAGTAGTTTATCGTTCCGTGAGCTTGAGCGTATTACACGAACATAAAGGTCGCTGGACTACCCACGCAAACAACTTTGCAGTCACGCAAGAAGAACTGGTGAAGGTGACTGATACGCGGCGATAGACAAATGCGGCTAGCTTAGCAGCCAATTAAACTTAACGCTCTGTCCGCTTTTCTCTGTGCAATTTGTAAGCAGCCTGTCACTCGCGCTCCCCACGAGCTTTTTACTCCTCCTCTTCTTCCTACTTGCAAATAAATTTTCTTTTATCCAAGTCGTTGTCCTCTCTCTCTCTCTCTCTCTCTCTCTCTCTCTCTCTCTCTCTCTCTCTCCTCTCTCTCTCTCTCTCTCTCTCTCTCTCTCTCTCTCACTCTCTCTTTCTCTTTCGCTCTCTCTCGATCTCTCCTACACCCTTGTCCTTTTTCTTTCTGGTTTTCTTTGTACTTGCGCAATGGATACGATTGTCCGACGTAACCCAAGCCGCGAATTAAATACCGCACCGGGACGTGCCTCGAATTTTCGCGGTGTGACGCTGCGCCGTCGTCTCTGGTACGGGAAAAGAGATACGTCGTCTTGTTCCTCGTTGCCGCCCCACCGTCGTCGACGTCGGCGTCCCGTGCGCAGGCGAGTGTGTACGTTAAATGAAACTTTCTACTCCGAAACAATTAAAAACACTGAGACTTATGTACGACAGAGAATTAATTTCATTCGCGTCACTAATTACGTTTTTTGCCCTGACTCTTAGACAAACGTAGAGCTCATGAAAATGGACAACTGATGATTATTTAGATTGTTAATATGAATTATTTAGATGGTGTCGCACTATACTAACACTGTTTTATCGGTAAATAATAACTAATTAATATAATAATAGAATAACGATTCTTGAAAAAATTCAGCTACCTTGCGTGATCCTGTAATACATCATTGTACAAAATGTGGAGACAAAAAGATGACGACACCTTCGTTTATTCTTGGAACGAAAATTAACCAAATTTTAGATGGGTCTGAAGTTTGCAACGTTGGAGTGCAACGAAATAAAAAAATTTTTGATTTTACTTCAAGTTTATAATAATTAATATTAATTTTGCGTGTGGATTTATTATTTTATAGTATCAAATAACTTTATAACAAAGATTTAGATAAAACTATTATTGCTCAATAACTTTAATTAATTTTCAAAAATTATTTCGTTGGACTCCAACGATGCAAACTTCAGACCCATAATTTTAGTGAGTCAAGTGCATGTTTCGGTCGTCTCGAACCTCTTAACCTCTTTGCAATATTGTCTAATAGGGTGTGTAATGATCGAGCGAGCGTGAATAATTATATTCATTTGCTTATATTAACCCTAAAAATTGTTGAATCAAAAATTCAAAGTGCGCATTAGATTCATGGGATATTAAATTCTACATTTCTTGAGGTTTCATCAAAATGTGAACAGCCGGTTTAACCAATTACTTGATTCAAACTGTCGAAAACGTGATTTCCTATAAGACTATATGTTAATGGCGTAAACGTAAAAGTATAAATAACTTTGTCTGAGTTGATTTAGCTTTCCAAAAATTTATATGAGTCAGTTTGTGGTTAAAGCATACTAGTATACACAATATCGTAATTTTCTGAACACTAATTCAAACCCGATAATACTCCCATAAGGCGCAACATAAAATAGTATAAAAAATCTCCGAATTTCCATACAGTAAAATATCTATTTTACGTTTATCACAGAATTCTGTTTTGTATAACACAATGAATTTTTCACCGCTCTTATCATATTACCTAAATTAATTAAAAGTATTATTGGTAGAGAAATTCATTATTTTAAAAATGTGGAATATTTTACTAAATGGTTATAAACGCTAGTTTAAATTGTGTTGCAAGATATTGGAATTAGTATTCAACTAAGTATTTACTATACGTAGTAAAAAAAGTGTAATGTGTGAATCTGTTCGGTGGTACTGTAGATATATTGAAAACCTGATCATAATTAGAAATCTTATCCTTTAGAAAATAAAAACCGCTGCCAATTCATTGGCACATAACTTCCTCCAAATTAATTTATCAACTCCTTTTATTATTAAATTTAAATTCCAAAAAACTATTTTA
>JAPYZP010013002.1:0-10370 GCA_030522985.1 Torymus sinensis
TACAAGTACTACCGAAGCTTTTGCTGGTAGTTTGATATCTGATACCTTCATTGATGATCTAAAATAAATATAAAAATTTATTTATAAAATTACTTAATAACATAATTGATGTCACTACTGATTTATTTTCAAAAAAGTTTCAAAGTTTTCGTTAAGATAATAAAACTTACTTCCATGTGATTTTCGATCCTATGCTGGATACGTGAACAACAGCATTAGCGCGTTGAGGGAAATACTTGGTCACATCTACAGATTGTGATTGGTCATCCTTAAAGTTAATTAAGAGAATTACGCTATCATTTCCCTGTTTCCTAACGATTGCCAGAACGTCTCCGTTATTCAATAAATCGGTATTTAATGATCCAGATTTCAAAATTTCTGAACTGCTTCTCAATGAAGTAAGACTACGGTATAGGTTGTAATGCGATTCAGGTACACTCTTCTGTTTTTTTAAATTCAATTCTTTGTAATTTTCGTGAACTGGTAACCACATATGGTCACCCTTGCTAAAACCTGTATAATATAGAATAAACAATCCAAAATATGTAAATAAAGTATGATGGTTGAACAAAGAATCAACTTACTATAACAACATAAAACTTGCAAAACTAATCAAAGGCGTCAAAGGAAAAGTACGTCAACTGAAAAAATTCAAACTCACCGGCATTCTTTGAGTCGTCCCACTGGAAGGGTGTCCTGTTGGGATCACGCGAGCGAGCCTGGTAACGATCAGGATCGGTGTTGCAAGCCTGCGGGTCCTGCGTTGCCTCCCAGCTGATGTCCCGCTTGTCCTCCATGGCGATTTCCTCGCCGTTGTAGGTAACTGCAACTCCCGGCAGTATCATAGCTAGCATCGTCATTTGGTCAGCCCTCCCGGGAAAGCGCGAGGCTGTGCGCGCGCGATCGTGATTGCCCATCTGTGTGCACGATTCGTTTTCATCAGGGTCATTATTCCAATGCGCACGCATGGGGTTCTAATGAATATCTTATTTGATGGGAACACGATTCCGTGAATGGAACGCTAACGTGCTCATTTCCCAACTTTTAGAAAAGAACGAGACTTTTTTATGATATGTCTAATGATGATTACACAGACCAACTTGCTAAGACTATTTCGTATGATTTCTCTGGACATATTAGAAATCGCTATGTTTAGTTTCTATTATGTATTTAGCATTATAGTACGTAATCATATAACGAAAAGTATTAGAATATATAAATGAATTAATAGGTCATTTTTCAGTGCCATATTCAATAATTGATACTAGAAATAGTCGTAAGTGTACTATTTGCAAAAAATTAATTATTTCTTATTATTATAGATCAAACTATAAGTATATCTTTTTAATTTTTATTCAAGTGATTTTGTACTATTACTTATTTATATTCTTACCACCCAATTTGCGGATCCATCTTTTGGTGTATGAGACATCCAATTTTCAATAACTTGTTTGAACTGAGCTGACGTGGATTTATTTGATATTTCCATAATAAAATTGAAATTGAATGGCACGTGAGCTCCGTAATTATAGAATTTCGTAGTATTTACCAAATTCGTATAAGCTTCCGTCATAATGATCTTTAAAAATAAATATTTAATAAAGAAAATTATATGTAATTTTTAAGTAACAAAGTGAGTTAAGTTCAATAGTGAACAATGAGAGTAATAGCATAAAGCAACCTTTTCATCTTGATTTTTCTCGTTTGCATACTTATCCAATAAGTTTCTCCAGCTTTGGACTAAATCATAGGTTCGCACGTCATCCTTCGTGTAAAGGTGTTCTAAGTAGGTATAATCCTCTGGACCAGCCTTAGGATCGTTCGTTCGAGGTTCATCTTTTAAATCATCTCTTTCATAAATATGAGGAACTGCGTCTATTCTAAATCCATCTATACCTTTATCTAGCCAGAATGTAATTACATTCTAAAATGGACAAGGTGATATATTAGAAATAATAGCTTATATAAACAATTTAAATCCACCAATTTGAAAATAAAAAAAAAATAATGAAATTAATGATGATATTCCTAATGAACATAAATACGCTATACAGATAAATGTAAGGAAGTTACATGCCAAGTCTATCAAAACTATGGTCTTCTATTAATTTTGATATAACTTTCTCATTTAAATTTAAACTTACCTCCATTTCTTGTTTGACTGCGTCATTCGCGTAATTTAAATCGGGTTGCCTATATTCAAATTGATGGAAGTACCACAAGCCTCTAGTTCCGTTTAATGTCCAGGCTGATTTACTAAATACACTTATCCAATTATTTGGCGGCTCAGTATTTGCATTTTTTCCTTCTTTCCAAATGTAAAAATCTTTATATTTTTCATTACCCTTAAAGCTCTCTATAAACCATTTGCATTTGTCGGATGTATGGTTAGGAACTAAATCCATGATAACCTAATTTAAACGATAAATACAAAATAATGTTGAATGTTTTCATTTGAAATGCATAAATTATATTAATTATTGTAATAAAAAGTAAACTATTAAGATACTTTAATTCCCAACGCTTTAGCTTTTTTTGTGAGTTCCTCCAAATCTTCCATTGTGCCGTAATTTTTGTCAATTGCGTAAAAATCTTCAATGTCATATCCAAAATCTACCATCGGACTGGCATATATTGGGGACAGCCATATTGCTCCGATTCCCGCCTCCTTGAAATGCTCGAGCTTGGATGTTATACCTACACATTAATGAGTAACAAGTTAAAATTTTGGCGTTTTGATACGTGAATATAATATTTATTATCAGTCTCTTTTACACGTGAATATGATAGTTGAAGTACTTAATAGTGGTATTTTTCAGTTGCTAAATTATTTAATACTCTTTTTAAATAATATATTTTTTAATTTATAAGCTCGGCTATTTCATAAAAACAATCAAGTTTTTTTAGAATTTTTGAATAATTAATTTTTTTTAAATAATTTAATCGACTTAACTGCCGCTGTTGGAAAGTTTTTTAAATACTTATAGATGCATAAGAATTTTAAGCATTACTCATATGATTTTTCTCGTATAAAATCGTAAATATCAAATAAAATTGTCATCATTTTTTTAAGTTATAAATAGTAGATTATGCACCTACGGAGTAAAGTAACCTCGCTTCAATCGGCCAGCAAATCCCTCGCGGGCGTATATAGCCCTTATTGCTGCCGAGAGCAATATACAATTTTTAAGCATGCCCGGCGGAAAGTTATTTGTGCTTAATCCCTGATTTCAGGGTCGAAAATGTCGAAACGTGCATGCGCGTCATGGTATTTAGGAGGGAGTTAATGTGGCGTTTTACTTCCTGATGTCAGGCAGTAAACACAATACTTTACGCGTGGTATGGGAACAAATAAAATTAAAGTATTTTGTAATTTTATAAAATACGTCTAGGATTAGAATTCAATAATGTTTCTTAAAGGGGTAAGCCTTAGTTAAATGCTCAAAAAATAAGATTCGCTTTATCCAGTCTCTTTTTTATATATACATTAAAAACAATATTACCTGTAAAAAAAAAGCAAATAAAAATCAACATTTTAATCTCTGAAAGAATCTTCTATCTTGATTTGCAAGTTTGTAATAGCCACTAAATTTTAACACTATTTTTGACATAATAGCTCAGTTCTCACAAAGTTTCTCTGGAACCGGTTGACTTAATGAGCTGAAATTTCTAGGAGATCTTTCTAATCTGTTTTTTTTTTCTAAAACTGAGCGCGGCAGATTTCCGGAAAGGTAAATATTTATAATTATTTTACACCATTATTCAGATTTGCCATTATTATTCATTTGAATTATTACAAAATTGTAAATCAAGATAAAGAAGTTTTTCAGGGCATAAAATGTTGATTTTTAAGTGTTTTTTTTTAACAGGAAATATTTTAAATATTTTTTATAATATATTTTTATTTTTTTAGGCATTTAACTAAGGCCCTTAAGATGTCCACCAACTACCAGCTTAAGATGTCCACCAACAGAATTTAAAAAATTTCCAAAAAGCATAATACTAAAACACTAAATGATATGAAATGAATTGTTCTGTATTACTTTATGTTTTATTAAAGTTATTGTTAAAGCAGACAGAGGCCCAAATCAGGTTTCACATTTACAGACTAATTGAGATTTCGAGAACTTCTAAATTCCGTCTCGTACGTTTCACAGGATTTTTATGATCTTTATTATTGTCCCTACTACATTATCTAATTATGTATATCCCTGGTAAAAATCGATTCCATTATTTACGTACTAAATAGCTAATTTCCCCAATAATCGCGAAAAACTAGACACTTCTCTTGGCTATTTCTATCTATCAATGAAACAATTTTGTCGGTCATATTCGCCATTTAATAGACAAAATAATAGATTCAGTTTTGTCACAAATTTACATTAACTTATTTATGAGTATTTAAAAGATATTAAAGTTGGCCAGTATTTTTAGTTATCAAATGGCTAATAAGTGGCTTGCTATGATCGCGAGGAGTGAGAGAGACAGAATCAAAGAGAAAAATCATTGTTTTCGTTTGTATCCCCTGAAACAGTACTATAAGCGAATTAAATACTAATAACTCGTGTTTATATTTTGGTTAGCTATCTTTTTTTAATATTTGTTTTTAAATACATGATCAGATTACAGAGAAAATTTAGTACAAACTACCCAGAAATTAGCTTACTAGCTAAAATTAGATTTTTACTAGCTATTTATTATTTTCCTGGCCATTTCCCAGAGAGTAATTTGTACCAGGGATTGTATAGATGATACAGTTACCATCAGTGGCTTGATCGAGTAACTGTGCTTTTATAGGGCTTCTCTAATCAATAATAAATATCAAACTGCTGTAAATACTTTTAGTTATTGTAAAAGTTAATGAAGGTGTAATATATCACATAATAATTTTTATATGACACAATAGTTCTTTTTCTACCAATTATAACATAAATCTTGCAATATAGTCTAGGCGCCGACAATACATTTCGTGGCCACATTTTGTCCCCGCCTGAACTGAGGTTTTCTAGGCGTATGTTGGCCTGCTGAATCCGAATTTCGAGGGTTCCTGGCCAAAAAAGGGGGAGAAAAAAAGTTATAAACAATTTAATTGTTTAAAAGACCATATCTCCGAAGTAAAATATTGGGGTGAGCTGAAACTTTTTTCAAAACATTGGTTTTTTTATTTAGCAACTTTTTTATTCCTATACTTTTTAGCTATGTCTAATAGCTTTAAAGATATCATCAATAAACACCTTTGCTATGTATACCATGGACGGCCGCCACGTTTATTGTTGATATCTTTAAAACTATCAGACATAGCCAAAAAGTATAACAACAAAAAAATTGCTAAATAAAAAAACCAATGTTTTAAAAAAAGTTTCAGCTCGACCCGTTATTTCACTTCAGATATATGGCCTTTTAAACAATTAAATTATTTATAACTTTTTCTCCCACTTTTTCGGCCGGGAACCCTCGAAATTCAGTTTAAGTAGGCTAAAATACATCTAGAAAACTTTGATTCAGGTGGGGATAAAATTTGGCCACGAAATGTATTGTCGGCGCCTAGACGAATAACTGTTGCATGTAATCTGTGTAACAGATACAGTATCTTGCCCACATCATTGGATTTTAAAATTACACTTTATAGAGTGAAACCTAATCACAATAGTTATTTGTCAAAATGCAGGCAACATTTTCAAGATACAAGCATTTGCTTATATATTATATACAATTACTTAAGTTACAGTTCCACCCATAATTTTCAAACAATTAAATGTGAAAATTTTTGTTGAATTATTAAAATTATTTTTTGATAATGCCACCGAACAACGCGAACTCTTCAATAAATCACCGAACGACACTTCAATTTTCTCTAAGCTGGTTAATTTTTTGACACTATCTTCATAGAAAATTTTTGGGAACTTACCTTTGAGATCACCAATTCCGTCGCCATTATCGTCCATAAAACTTCGTGGATACACTTGATAGAACACCGTATTCCGCCACCATCCTTTGTTTTTTATTTCGCCGACAGCAAGGCCGACGCAGAGCAAAAGGGCGACACACCACCTTAAAGACGACATGTTTCACTGCGCAGTTGCGCCCGTGTCTTCGGTCCTCTTATAAACAATTGCAATGGTAAAAATCGTTGATACGTTATCTATTAATGTGAGATGAAAAAATAGATGACGGCTTGTTTGCGATATTGCGAGTGAAACCCTTTAATCTGACATTTTTTTCACTTCCGTATCGTTTCAAGAATTGTTATTAATGAAAATGATTTTTTTTCTCAACACTTGAATCATATGTCCTTTGTTAGTACTTGAGTTAATTTTCCAAAACAAGTAGATATTACCTTGAATCGAAACTGTGTTTCCCTGTATTTGTTAGTATCATCAGATTTTTCGTATTTTATATAAAATACACGATTGTTTTATTGCAGAAATATATTTTTTCTTATTAATTTCACGAACAAAACTAATTTTTACTTCGAAGTATAACGATTATCATTACGAATTAGCAATTTGAAAAAAAGTTTCACACAATATGCATGACAAAAAGGCGCTACAGCTGACGAATTTCTAATGAGGCACACGCAATATCTAATGACGCTCTGCAATTCTGCAGAAACAGATAAAAAAGCGCGACCGTACGGCAAGAACCTCGCGCCGTCATGAGCGGATTTTTCTAAGTTAGTATTTCAGGCAACACTAGCAGCATCGTCGTTTCGCTGTACGGCTTTGAGTCATCATGTTCCGATACGAGCGAGAGAACACGCACTTAGTTCCGCGCTCGCGCAATGACAACAATAATAAAAACAGAGTAGAAAAAAAAAGAATGAGCGGTGTCGAAGAAAGAGAGAAGGAGAGAGAATGGAGGATATAGAAGATAAGAGCACCTAGAACAATCACCTGCGCCAAGTCGTCGGCGCAGCAGTCCGGTGTCCTTGCGCCGAGTCGAGTGCATAATACAACTCACACGCACGGCTAGCTGCACTAATCTAATCGGTCGCTACTTTGCGAATCTAATCACCGGAAGATTATTCGGAATTCCGTGAGGAGAATCGCGCAGGCTGTGCTTCTCTCGCGTATGCATATACCTGCGAGGAGAACTACTTACTAGGTAGGCTCGCGCGGGCGATTTGGAAATTTTTGCAAAGGAGAATGGAGCGCGTGCGCGCTAGCACGTTGCGTAAAAACGCGATCGTAGTAATCTACCAGGACTCGAGGAGCGGGCTCTCATTTGTTTGTTTGTTTATAACGGAAAGATGCATACGAAAATAATTTTTTGTCGGTCGAGTGTTGACCCGTCGCACGTACGCTGTCCTTTTTACATAAATTAACATCGAGTTTCCTGTGACGAGAAAATTTCTTGCGATATTATGACTATAGTTTGACTTTTGTTTACAAATTAATTTATAATTTTTTGTCTATTTATTACCTATGTATGCTTTAGTAAAAAAAAAAATGATACGTATAGAAAAAATTATATTTATTTTAATCAAAATAATTAAAATCGTTAAGCTATAAAAGAATTAGCTTCACATATAACTTCACGAAATCCTTTCTCGTAATCATTAGCCGTAATTATAGATATTGTAGTAGATAACACTTGATTTTATATATGACAATGTTATCTTTCAATCAAGCAAATTGTAGGGAAGTTGTTAAAGCTAATATTTAGCTATTGTAGTATTGTTTTGACGCAATACTGTACCTTAATTAATGATGTTTTTTCAAATTTTATTAATCTTTAAAAATGTAGAACTGTTTTTTATTTATTTACACATCATGTTATATATTTTATAAACTATTATATCTGCGTCACATGTGAGGTTTTTTAATATTAATGTACAAGACATGGTTGAATCTTAGAAAAAAACCTAGTTGTGATCCTTCCTACGAATTCACATTCAATTGTGAAAATTAACGTTAATTATAATAAGAAGGCAAAATAGAAATTCTTTTTCCGACTATTACCTGACATTCGCATTGTTTGTAGACTGAAAATTCTTTGCATACGGAAGTAAATATAAAGCCTTTGCTCAAACACGTCGTATTTTTCTTTTGTTTTATCTTCTGTCTGCCTTGTTCTCTCAGTATTTCTTTGTTTTGCTTCATTCTCTACTTCATTTTCTGTCTATCTTTTTTCTTTACACTGTATTTCATGTTTACTTATTGTTATAATATTTTAAAAGTATATTCTATATTACATGTGTAATAAAAATATTATATGCAGTACTTTAGTTCAAAATTCTGATATTAAATTGGTAAAATGTTATAAATTATATTAAAATATCATAGGGTCTTGTAAAATGTAAAAACCATCATATAAAATGATATGTTCGATTAAATTTCCTGAAATTTAACTGTAATGCCGCAAATTTTGAATTTTTTAATACTAGATTTAAATAATCGAAGAGATGGAAGTTATGTTAATTCTGAACGCTTAAATTCCAAATAAAGTTTCATTAACTGTGTAAATGAATCATCTTAATAGTTCTGAATAATAAATGGAATCTTATTATAGACAAAAGAATTTGACTGAAAAATTTTTGAATAAAGTTTTCTTAAAACACTTATAATAGCTTGCAAGTTGTTAACGTCAAATAAGTAATTGCTATTATTAGTTATATAACTACAGAAAAATACCATTTTTTTGTTTATATATCGCGCCGACGGTAGTTTAGAGATTAACATTGCATGTTTTTCTCTGAAACTCCGTATTTTTCTTTGCTTTTATAAACAAATGTCTGATTAAAAAGGAATCTACTTTCAATTTAAAACGTATATAGCATAAAACCAAAATCGGAAAAAACATAACATTTTTATTTCCTCGGTAATTGTTCAAGCTTTTCAAACTTATTCAATCAAAATAGTTTTATTATACTACTTATTCTCTTATCTATCAGATTAAAAATTATTTTTTATACAGAATACTTTGTCAATATCAATCATTAATAATAAAAACTCTTATCGCTGTAAAAACTTGTTTCTTTTGCTCTGCCAAAACAATTTTCCGTACAATACTAAATGCTTTCAGCTCAATTTTCACGTCGTTCGAGAGACTACATCAACACTTCATTCGCAGTCAACGAGATTCGCGAAACGCGACCTGCGCCATTATGCGACTCTCGCGCAAAGTCACCTGGGCGGCGAGCGAATGCCGCGGGCTAGTGGTAATGCTAAGAAACTCGTTAGACTCCCGATCCTTTCCGAGTTGGCTCGCGGGCAAGAAATTTCAAAGTCTCGCCTCGGGTGTGAGTTAGTGCGCGGGTACGCGCACACACGCGCTCCTTATTCCGCGAAAATTCGAACACGGAGTATAGAAACATTTTTTTTTTCCAATTTAATCCGGACCGGCATTTCGCTCTAATTGTGATCTCGCTTTCAAAACATGTAAGTTTTGACGCGGTAAGTTTAATATGGAGTCGTACACTGAATTCCGTACTTACGTCACTTTGGTTGTGCGACTGTTTTGTTAAGCGTACACTGTGAGATAAAAATATGCAGATATTATAGTTAGTACTATTAATATATTGATTCTATTTCATTTTGAAATATTTTTATTAAGTATTCTATCCATTTATAAGTAAGATTTAGATAACTTTATCAATGACAAAAAGTATTAATAGGTATTTCACAAAATATATTCTTAACGACTGTTGATATGCATACGTTACCTTCGAAAGAAGTAGGTAGCTGGATGCAATCTTCCGATAAATAGTAAATAAACTTTTCTTTTCACTTATCAACGAGAGAATTTTATTATCTGATGTAGTCCGATAACGAACGCGATGGTGTAATATGGCATGTTGACTGTCCGGTAGTCTCCGTGTTTCTAACTTTTCGGAAGAGCTGAAGCGCAGCAAAACGTTGTTCTTTTTAGAACTGGAAATAGAAAAATATACGTATATATGACTGGTCGTGAACGAGGAAAGAAATTTGTCATTATCTAGGAACTAATAATAGGAGTTGCGAAGAAAACGAAATTTGCATAATGACTATCCTCGATGCAACGCGTTACCTACCGGTTTAGTATTATTTCTTGCTAAAATGTTATTGAAATTTTAGTATCAGTAATGCCACTAGTTCGAAGCAACAAGTGCCTTAGAAGATATCGATAGATGCGCATGGCTTCATTACCAGAATTAATTGTCAAAGATAAAAATGAATTTCTCCATAATGTTACATCCATTTTTATACTCTTCATGGCGATTTCAGCCCACCAGTATTACGGTAGCGTTGAGTCTGTGACTGAAAGCCGTTCGCTGTTCTAGCCCAAAGCACATGTATGTAGGTCGCTGCGCGTGTATGCACGAGGGCAGGGCGATGCGCAATCCGCGAGGGCTAGCCCCGTGTCGGCTGACAATAAAGCCACTACGCTCC
>JAPYZP010013012.1:0-10464 GCA_030522985.1 Torymus sinensis
TCTCTCTCTCTCTCTCTCTCTCTTGCTCCTATCTCCGTGTCATATCCGCGTCGTATTCCCTGCGACGATGCCGAATCCTCAAAACAAATACACAGCCGTAGGCACGGACTGTGGCCATAGCGGGCGCTACGAGGCTCGACTCGACGAGGGCACAGCCTGCTGGCGTGCTCCTCGTCACACACTTTAGTAACACTTTAGTAAAAATGGACACATTTTTCAGCCACTTATTAGAGCGATAGATAATCAATTAGAGAAATAAATATTTTGCTAAATTACCCATAGGATATTGTTATTATAATTATCTATATAACAAATAGCCTTTTAGTTAATGTTTTCTGTTTACATTATCACTAAATGCGAATGCCTTGCAATAGCTATATCATTCAATTTCTATAATTTATTTAATAACTCATTTTCAAATTAAACAATTTTCCTATTAAATTCCAGTTTATTGCCATTTAGTAACGATTGATTTCCGCCATAGATATTAGTACAGAATTTGGTACAGCAAATCAATTAAAAATTCAGTGGTATATAATTAACGCTCAAATAAGCTATAAGTTGATTAAACTTAATCTTTCTTTTTCTATTACTATTTACTACTAAAAGTCTACCATTCATGAAATCAACAATATAATTTCATCCAACATTATCCACACCACAGCCATAACGCAATAAATCAAGAATTCCAAAAACTCATTTCCAAACGTCTGTCCCGTTCTCGCACAGCAGGCGCGAGTCACCGATAAGGAGGCTCTTAAAGTCCTTTAAAAGGCAATATATCCAGCCCGAGAGGTGGAGAGAGGCGACGGCAACGAGCGCTAATACATCCCGTCGGCACGTGTTCGCCGCACGCTATCGCTTGGATCTTAAACACTCGCGCGGGCGCGTGCCGGCGTCGCGGAAGGATTTTTTTATGACGCATGCAGGATGCTCCGATAGTCGAGGGGAGAATCGGCGGATCAAAGTTTTTTGGAGCACTTTTTCCTAGGGATACCTATCTGTGTGTTTGGAGTGCGATTGTATAGGATGTGAAACGCAGCAGAGAGCCTAATTTAATAGGATGATTGCGTGGTATAAAACTATGAGTGAGTCGTCGCTCTTCATGATGATGCACGGAATAGTATATTTCGATACAAGTCCGAAAGTGTTGATATTCTAGTTTTTTTCAACTAAACAAAATACTTAGTTTTAGTTCTATTCAATTTTTTTAGTTCCAGAGCTTCATACCATAGGTACATGTTTTCGAACTAATTTTCGACTTGTCTCATTAAAATCCATCAAGTGACTGATGACAAGAAAACTTGCATATCAGTTTTTTTTTTCTAAAATGACATAGTTCTGCACAAAGTGGGTTTAGAGATCTATTTTCTAGGATTTTGTATTAGAAATAAGTTATATTAGTAATACTTGCAACTCTTAGACCCATAACTACATAAATTAGGAACAATTTGCACTTTGCCCCATGAAAATCCATCATGCGGTTTCAGAGAAAAGTAACAATAAACTTTTTCTCTTGAAAATGCTATAACTGAGGATAAAATGAGTTTAAGGACCTCTGCCTTGGCTCATTTTATTCAAAATAAGTGACATTTACAATATATTATTATAATACTATTTTTTATAATTTTTTTAGGTAATTTTGGCCTGAAAGTCCTGTAGATGCAAGACCGCCTTAATGTCGTTTTACCGAAATTGTTGTAAATAAAATAAATCTTGAATTATAATCTTCAATCAATTGCGTGAACAGTAAAATTAGTTATTTTTTTTCCGTGTGAGAAAAATCTTAAGTATTATTAAGAATATTGATAGTGATTGTTTTCTTTATTCATTTTTCAAATTGAAATAGTTATAATAAAAGTCTTTTTAATTATTAAAATAGTAATTTTGTGCGCGCTCATGAGCTCTAACGTTCCTATTTAAGATTCAATTCAAGATTATTATTAGAATCACATTTTATCAACAGACAAGTATAAGTATCAACTAAAATTCAAATTCGAAAACATTATTGAACGGCTTTTATTATCCATCAATTTTAGCACATTTGACAAATTGCGTATTACAAGAAAAATTTACAAAACATACGTTTTATCAAATAAAACAGATCTCATAAACCATTCGTTCATTCCTCAGTCATCCATTCTTGTTCCCTTTCTAAACGATAACATATCAAATCACGCATCCTCCATCATACGCTTTTTTCCCACCTCACCCCAACACTCCAACTTCACACATACAGACACACATACCTAAAAAAAAAGACAAAACATATGTATAAGCGGCTTAAGTCAATACGGAAGCTCCTCTCTCTCTCTCTCTCTCTCTCTCACACACACACACACACACACACGCGCATGCACACACCGAATAATCTTCCTCCAGTATAGTAAGGGCCCGTGCTCGCACAGAGGGGCGACGACAACACAGAGATAGTTCTAGCGCGCGCTCGCCGTCAAAGCGGCGACAGGATGACATCTCCATTATATCGCGTCCGCGCGCACACGTGATGGGAGAAAGAGAGACGCAGCCATAGCTGTATAACGCAGTATCGGGAATAAGAGAGAGAGAGAGAGAGAGAGAGAGAGAGCCGCGTGGCGAGATAACGGATCTCTGATAATTCCCTTCGGTGTCGTAGCGTAGTAGCCCATACACAGGGGAAGGGGGCGAGGGAGTTTCCTATGACTCTTAAGCAGGGGTGGGATGGATCGAGAGGAGGGGTAGATGGAGGCGAGAGATTGCCGATTTGAAAGTTTTTAATGACTCTTTATGAGATCTTCGCAGCGCGACTTGTGCGCGCGGGGGGTATTGTGTGTCGGTGAGAAAGAGAGAGAGAGAGAGAGAGAGAGAGAGATGACGATGATGATGATGGTGATGGCTTTTTTTGTGATTGATGGGGCGAAGAAGTGTTTCCTGCGATGTCGACAGATCCGGGTGTTTTGGGTCTCGATGGATTGGGGGTGGGCGATTTTAGTTTAGATAGCGTGGCGAATGACAGTTAATACATGTGTGTATATATAGATATGAATTATTTGAATGATTGTGGATTTTTTTCATTCAGCGCGGTGGGTGTCTAATGCGCTAACAATTGTTAAACACGTTTTGGCTCGAGACAATCATGATTTAACTCCAAACGTTGACGAAATCTATATTTAATTGGGAAGACTGATTGGCAGCAAACTCAAATAATAAGTTGTTTACCTTAAGAATTGTCTTTTATAATTAATAAATATATTATTTCCCAGATGTTGTCGTCCATTGCTCAAATAGATTATAGATGCTGTGACCACACCGATCATCTGGCTCAAAATTATTAACAGCATTAGATCCTCCTCGTATACCTATATATTCTGCACACAATTTACTTTATACGATTCCAACCTGAAAAATCCGTCAATTAAAAGAGACTTTTCCATTCAAGCACGCCACACCATCCATCACCTTTTCCAACAATTGCCCAATCAAAACCTCTCTCGCTCACCCTCCCACTTGGCTTATCCACGCTCATCTCTTCCTTCCGCTCTTCCTCTCCCTTACAAAACCGCATACAATTTCGCCTCCTCTTATTCTTCTCCCTTCGACCGCGCTCTCGGGCACTCCATCTCCTTCTTCTACCTTTTGACGCTCTCTCAATAGTCGACAAGTCCACCGTCTATTACGCAAAGAGCGCGCGACAGGTAGTCCTCCTCTAGTGGACCTGCATTCTCTCGACTCTCGGTTAGCTCTCTATTCATGCGTGCGACCAAAAGTAAGTACTTGAATAGGGAGAGGAAGAGAGAAACGTTAAAAGTGGCTCGCACACAAACACACTCACACACAGCTTCCGGTCACTCGCGCGCGCGTTCTTTCCGTGAAATTGGATTAGGGTCTTCGTTAAGGTCGCATTAGCGCGCGCGCGTCAGGGCGTTAAAGCGATGATGACCCCTGGTGGACGGCTGTATACTATAGGTACTCGTGGGACCTACGCTCTATACGCTGATTCGATTGTCGCGTGCGTGTGCGGTTGCACCCGACAGAAAAAAAAACGCTGTTGTAGGCACGTGTGTGCGGTGTATGTGTGTGTGCTCTTGAGAGCGGGCGATTATTTGTGGGTTTTTGAGAGTCGTGATGTTGCGGTGAGCGATGTGGGGTAACGAAATTAGAGCATGATTGCGAACGATGGAGTGTGTGTGTGTGTGTGTGTGTGTGTGTGGCGAACTGTGCTACGATAACAATTATGCTTGGCACGCGCAAGAGTTCGCTTTCTCGTCGTTCAAGGGTATTTGTGTATTTTGGGGTTGAAAAATTGGATAAGGTAAAGCACACGAATGCGGGACAAACTGAAAATGGGACCGAAATCGGGACAACAGTAAAATAACTACTATAGAATGTTAATAGGATAACGGCATTACTTTATTAGCATTATTTGTGATATTCACCAATGTAGTCAGATCAATGTTGTTTTAATTTAGTCGTTGAATTAATTGCAAACGGCATACGAACT
The DNA here is from genome assembly GCA_030522985.1 of Torymus sinensis. Classification (NCBI taxonomy): domain Eukaryota; kingdom Metazoa; phylum Arthropoda; class Insecta; order Hymenoptera; family Torymidae; genus Torymus; species Torymus sinensis. The sequence continues at coordinate 4,481 of JAPYZP010013012.1, forward strand.
TTTCGAGGTTATATTAAAGCGGGCACATTTAAAAGAATATTGTCCCGATATAGGGTAACGTCCCGATTTAGGTTCCAGCTTTTTGAAACTTACTTATTTATTATAAAAAAGTATTTAAATAGGTTTCTTTTGAATAATAGATTATAGTAAGATCGATTGTATATCAATGATTAGATTAAAAAGTTTTTAAAAATTTCGTTTCACGGTTCTGAAGTAAGATACCGTTTGTTATGGTTGGACTCCAAATGTGCCCCGCTTCTGCGTACTTTGCCTTACTAAGGGTCTGTTGTAGTAGTGACCTTCTCATGCAGCATGGCGATGTTTAAAACATCGTGCAAACCAGTGTTGTTCGGAGCAAACCCCGACATCGATCAAAGGTGGAATTGCATATAGAGACTATTCGACTACTATTGGATATGCAAAAGTCAATAGAATTAAATGACTTATTCTATCAGATGAACTTTGCGGATCAGCTGTTGTCACTGTATAACATGAACGAGCTAGCTAAAACGTGCATGTATATAATACATAGTATTATACAAAGGTTTAAGAACTAGGCGTGTATTTTTGTTTTATTTTTTCTCTAAATATCATACCCATGTTTACTAATTCATCAGTGCTGGTATCTTAGTTTAATTCTCAAAGATTAATTAGAGAAAAATTAATGTAGAAAAGCGAGAACATGGCAGTATATACGGAGAAACATGCGGTAAAAAAAGTTTTAGGTTGTAGAAACCATAGTTTCGATTTGCTGTCCTAGCACTATTTATACAAATCATTTACCCTTACAGACGGCTGAAGCAGTCTATTTGTATAATGTAACGGCACTATTGGTCAGATGCGGAAAATGTATTATTTGTACAACTTTGACAACGGTACGGTTTAGTTTTATCGCCTGTATTGGTTGCCAACGCTATAACCGAAGTCGATGTTTATGTTATAACCTGAAAAAGTCGAAAAATCCGCCGCAGCAACCGCGTGTTCGCAATAATCCGGTTTATCGTATAATACGGGGAGCATACTCCAGTAAAACTAACAGAGCGCACTCCTTGTGCGCAAACATGCAGTTGTGTGCGTTCATCGTGTGAGTTACGATAATTCTGTATTAGGTATCTAAAGCAATTGATCAATGTTTAGTCCTCGCGATCTATGTATAAATGCAATTAGAACATTAAGTATCAAGCTTTAAAAATCAGAAATCGAAGAAAAATTAAAAAATTCGCATTTCACTTTTTTCAATCGTTATTACGTCAAAATTAGTGCATTTTGATAATTTTAAGAAAGAAAATACGGATTTTACAATTTTGCTTCTATTTATAATTTTTGAAGCTTATAATATTCTCATGACATTTAGATCAACATTGTGTATGAAAAAATATAACTTCATTGATCTTTCTATATCAACCTAAGTTTATGAACTTTTTATCCCAACATTGGTGTTGGGTAGTCATTTTCATAATCTTATCTAGAACTGTATCAATGAATGTAAGAGACATTAATTCCATTTTGAGAGAGTTGTCGGGACATTATTATTTTCTTATTGTATCGATATTATTTCAATATTATTTTAATATTTCATCGACATTATTACAATATTACTTTTTCCTACAACTCTCTCACTTGAATCTATAACGAATAAATAACTTGAAATATGAAAAACCAAAACAGGAATTAAACCTATACGTGAGAATGTCAAATCAAGAGCAAACTGAGCGTGAAATGATTAACGCTGAGCTCACCGCCCTAAAAAAAAGAGAGTTCGCCTTCGTTAAACCATTTTCGGCACCCAAACGGCAGCCCGAGAATCGCAAAAAATCAATTGCCGCGCGAGATTCGCGCAATTTAAACTCGGCGAGGGCACGAGAAAGTAGGTAGGGTACGCCCAACTTACGGAACTCGCAGGGCAGTTTCTCGAGAGACGTCGAGAAAAAGGGGAGCAAAGAAAGAAAAAAGTCGTCTTCCTCGCCCTTTTCCCCCCCCCTCCTCGCTCTATCTCACTCTCTACCTTTCCCCTATTGTGGAAGAGTCCCGGCGAGGCGAGCGCGAGGAGTAAATTCAATATTTTGGCTATCGAGTTTCCGCGAGCGCCACAGCCTGCCTATATATATACCCCCCGCAACGCTCTCGACTCTTCTTTTGAGATTTATCGAGGAAAAAAGTGAGTTTTTTGCACGCGTGCGGATTTGCTGAATAACTCGGTCGGTGCGCATAGGAGCGTAGAAACGCTCTTTCTGGGAATTGATTCGATTGACTCCTCACGGCGAGGGCTTATTAATTGGCGAAATTCGCGCGGCTTTCTTCGGATCTTTCGTGCGCGAGTTCTCGAGCGGTTTTTTTTTTGTGTGAAAGAGAGTTTTTTTCACATCGGATTTTCGTGAATGGTTTTGCGAGAGTGAGAAGTTAAGTGTGTTATAATTGAAGAAATTATTTCGTTTGCGTTCTGAAAGAAACTATTATGTTTGTCTATGAGTGTAACAGTTTGATTGTGATATTGAATTCCATATAACGACTGATCATATTATTAGTATGAAATGATGCAATATACTTATATAAACGTTCGAATTAGACAGGTCTACTTTGTGATACATAATAAAGGAGAATGTCAATTTTCATTTCGAGACAGATCAATGAAAGTATTAAATAATTATTAAAATGAATTTGAATCATTGACATTGTAAATATATGAAACGAGTTGTAAGCTCTTCTTTACGTATTCTCGAAATTATGATGCAGATTTAAAAAAATTCCAAATAAAAATAATGAAGGTCTCCAGGTAAATTGGCCACCTTGAGCGGAATATTTTTTTAATGTTTCTGTAAGAATGTTTAGAAAAACTTGTTAAAGAACATCAAAATATAGCACATATTCTTATACGAAGAAAAAATTGAGGGCGCGCCGTATAGGTACAAGTAAATACAATCTATTTTATGTTAGAAAAAAATTCCTTACACTCCAAAAATGAGATTAGCCTTACTAAGAGCTAAATACAAAATTGGCTGGCTGTACAGTTAGCTAATATACGGACAGAAGTCGAATGAATTCTTTTGTAAACAAAGTAAAAATGATTCGGAAATTTTTGAAATAATTTACTAGCCATACTTTTGCAGACGTGTTAGCTATTTTCATAATGTGGGACCGAAGAACACATCTCATTCTTGTTTATTATACCAATCCAACAGAAGTTTTTTAATTTGTATATAGAACTTTTTATTATAAAATTTTTATCGCTGCAGAGTTTACTCATTAATTAACCATCTATTTATATCCTCTAATTGTTCATTGCCATATATATTCAAACATTAAGAATACGAACATTCCCTCTGACTCAGCCCTGAACCTGTCAGGAACAAGTTCTCCCAATTAAATCGTCTCGAAACACCTGATAACCCCAGCACCAATATACCTTCGCTCATCAAACTACGTACACATCATTAACCATAGCTAACGACGAAACTAAGAAAAAAAAAATAATCCCGCGCCTCTAACACTGACCGCCTACGGTGATGCCCAAAGTCAACCTTCGATCTTTCTCACGCGATATACACGCAGAGCTTGCCGGAGAAAACCTCGCCGTCAACGAGTCGATCCCGCATCGACGGGCCAGCTCGTCGATACGCTTTCTCTCTCTCTCCTTTGCTCGAAAAACCAGATCCGCCACAAAGGGGGCGAGTCTTGGGGGCCCCTGCAAGTCCCACGGCACGCGCGCACCGTGAAGAAAGGGGGCGCCCGGGGCGCGCGACACTGCCGAGGGGCGTAGCGGGACAAACATGCGCGCACAATGTTGGTCCAACTACACGACAATTACGCGCGCTGTCGTCGCCGTTGTGCGCGAGCAGAGACTTTATAATTAAGGCGCGGCACTCCCGCGGCGCCCGACGACGGCGCGCTATCTCGCATCTTTTCGCAGGATGCATATATGTATAAGTATGTAATAGTGCGGAGGAATATGAGGGATTCGATTGTGCGCGCACGAGCGCATGCCGGCAGTGCAGGTCTTTGGTTGGGACGGTGGACGGATTGGGTTAAGAGTGGAAGAAGCAGGTAAGTAAGGAGTCGTGGAAGTCTGTGGGTATGTGTGATTATGCAGATTTCTCATATATTTATATATTGGCCTAATTGTTGATGGTAATTGGGGGATTATTTTAAGGAAAATTAATTCGTAGGGAAAGCCCGGGAAAGATGGTACACCTAAGGAAAAATGTTAATAAGCAATAAAAAAAAAAGAAGAAAATATTTAAAAAGAATATTTATATTCTTCAAGGATATATAATAACAAAAAAGAATATAAAACTATACTAAGCAGCAAAAATAAGATTAAAATAAAATTCTGCATAACAACAAAAACGAAGTAACAAAAGGAACAAAAGGAACAAAAAACGGTAGTTGTTGGCGGCTCGAAAAATTAGCCGGGCAAGACGAAACGCCCCTTTAATTTGTTCTGAAGTCGTACAAATAATGTACAGAGCCTTTAATGACGTGCAGCAATATAGTATAATAATAACAATTTTTCATATGGTTTCCTCGTTTCGTTGGGTGGGAGCAAGAACATCCTATCTCAGCTCGACGCGTAAGAACATCCTATCTCGGCTCGGTGCGTAAGAACATCCTATCTCGGCTCGGCGCGTAAGAACGTCCTATCTCGGCTCAACGCGTCCTGCGTCTACACGCAGAGCACCCGAGACGGCTCCTTTAGAGTTCCTCAGAATATTTTATAATATTATATATTTTTTCATTAAAATATTTTGAAAAGTTAATTTTATATTGTAAGTTCTTCATTTCTTCTTTGAACCTCGGGGCGCAAAATTCCACTTTCCATGCCTGTTTAGCGGGTGCAAAATGAATGTATTTTTGTATTTAATTTTGCGCCCTACTGCGCGAATCGGTCGCGAACTCTGGTTCAAAAAATAGTATACGCATCAAGGGTGCAAAGTGGGTGATTCTCGCCCGAGTCGAGTTTGTTGCCCGAGCGAAACGAAAAAATATACTATTCCGATCAAATAATGGATGTCTGAAAATACCTGTTGCGCTTCTTTTAGATAAAAAGAAGCGCTGTCTTATATAATTCAGAATTGTCTAGTTCCTCTTTAAAATTCATTACATCTCGTAATAGGGGGAACGGGACTGACTGGCCAACATTTTACGTATCATTTTTGTGTTAAAAACTATAAATTAAACAAAAATTGTTATGTCATTTTAAAGCACTTGATCTGGAAAATACTTGCGAGTATTTTCAAACTTGTAAACTAACGTACAAAAAAGTTAAAATCAATCTATATTTATTTCGTTTAATTTGCCCCGCATACCGGGAAGCTTCGCTCGGACCGCTAAACACTGCAGACGGCATTAATCGGGAAAAAGGTAGACACATGAGATAAGCGTCGCAGATACTATAGGAGTGAGGTTATGTGACGTTTCCAACCCTGAAATCAGGGATTAAGCACAAATAACTTTCCACCGGGCATGCGAAAAATAGTATATTTCCCTCGGGAGCAATGAGGGCTATGAACCTTCACGAGTTGCTGCCCTTGCATCGATCGGGCATCGAATCCCTCACGGGCGTACATAGCCTACTTTACTCCCTAGGTGCATAATCTACTATTTTTCTCACAAATCCAACTAATATTCTTTTTTACTTCCAACCAGCCCCAAAACATTAATTTCTTAAATTCACATTAAACTTCCCACGCATCTTCCTGTACAACCCCGCGCGCTCCCCCCCCCCCCCCTCCCCCCTTAACTCATCAATGGCAAAGCAAAGTTTCTCCCCCACAACATCATCCATATACAACTTTCCATATGTACCTCCCCCGCCCATCCTCGTATCTCCAGCCAAATTCCCCCTACACCCTCCCTCCTCCTCTCACATAATCAAAGAGCAAAGTAAAGATAACTCTACTGCGGATACGTGTACCGCGTACATACATGTCTCTCTCTCGCTCTCTCTCTCTCTCTCTCTCTCTCTCTCTCTCTCTCTCTTTCTCTCT
>JAPYZP010013015.1:0-10617 GCA_030522985.1 Torymus sinensis
CTCTCTCTCTCTCTCTCTCTCTCTCTCTCTCTCTCTCTCTCTCTCTCTCTCTCTCTCTCTCTCTCTCTCTCGTGTTCTCGAGCCGACCGATCCTGCGCGCGGAATTCCGCTTTGGTACGATGCCGTGCGCACACTCCTCTCTCTATCTCTACCCCGCCGCCCCTGCGCATTCCACGGATTCTTGGAATTTTGCGAAGGAGCACCTCCACCAAATGAAATCGGCAGCACCGCCATCGAAGGCTGCTTATTTGCTCGCTCTTCCTCTCCTTCTGTATACGATGATTCTCCGCAGGGGTATAGAGGCGTACGTGAATGTATGCGCGGGTATGCGGAGATAAAGAGAGAGAGAGAGAGAGAGAGAGAGAGAGAGCGAGAGAGAGAGAGCGAGAGAGAGAGAGAGAGACGGCGCTTCAACGAGGAGGGAATTTCCGGCTTATATTCCAACGGGACGATTAGGTCGATGGAGGTGTTCGTGTGATTTGGCTTAATTAGATGAGAGAAGAAGAAGGGGCTGGCTTTTATGGAGGGTATAAATGGCTGCGAGAAGCAAGGCGATGATGTTAATATATACGTGGATGAAATTGTTCATGGTTTTAATTAATTTCAGGTTCTATAGCTATAGGCTTTATTAATAAACTGAATTGGCAAACAGGCCATCACGGATAGTTTATTACTGGGCGATTTTTTTCTCTTCTTGCGCGATTTATCGTCCAGCTCATAAATACCTACCTATATGCGCTATGTAAGCGTCGAGCGCTGCCAAAATCTAAATTTACCTTATCCTTGGGTAATGTAACCAGACATACAGAGAAAAATCGAGTAAACCCAACCCAACCTACGCTACATCGATCAACGACGCACGTAATAATAACAATTCGCATTCTCTCGATACTCAATTCACCAACCACTTTTGGTATCCCTCCCACGGCATTCGAAGTAAAAGAACAGGTGTATATCAGTTTCACGGCCCACGCACGAGTGGCGGTCAGCACACTCACCCAGAGTACGTAGCCAAGGAGACCGGCGAGGAAGGCGATCAGCAGCCCGTAAATCGTCGGCAAAGTTTCTCTCTCCTCCCCAGACATCTTTCGGAAGCTCGTGCACGCTCGATTCTTTCTGTTTCTATATATCTTTTCTCTCTGTCTCTCCCTCTCTCCTTAGTTTATCTCGGCGATGTCGATAGACGAAACATGGCGACGCGGTTTATAAATATAAAAGGTCATCTGTTGCTCTCGCCGCGGTTTCTCTCTCTATCTTCGGGGAATTGTTTTTCGCGATTCCTCAGCACCAAAGTGTACATATACGAATGGCTCTGCCAGAAGAATTAACGCGCACGCCATATAAAAGCACTATTTTTCCATTATTATTCCTCTACACGGCATCAACAATAAAATCGACTATTCCATAACCGCCGTAAAACTTCCATCCACTTCTCGCACGTACATACCGCATTGAATACTATACACGCACACCCGGAATTTCCTAGCGCACTTCGCCCAAAACTTTCGTCGCACCACGGGCGCGCGCGCGCGCACGCGCGCACCGACCGCAACCCGCGGACTTGTTAATCACGTATACGTACGTACGTACGCATACGGGAGCGCCAGCATGGAAGTGTAAGTATACACGTTTAGCGCGGCTGTTTACCTCCCGGTAGCGTGGCGAGTTGCACTGGCCCCACCACACGCACATGCTATACTACTATACCCCTCCCCTTCTCCAACTCTCACTCGCGAGCGCGCGGGACGGTACATTGCCTATTTTTGAAGCAAGGCCGGCAAAGGTTCAAGCGCCGCTGTGACGACGACGAGAACGACGTAATACGCGCTAGCGCGAGTGCGGATGGTGCGAGGGTTAGGAAGGAGAGAGCGCAAAAAGTTGAGGCGTAAATTTTTTTTTCTTTTTTTTTTGTTGAGGGGGTATTGAGAGGAAATTGGAGATTGAAGTTGGGATTTTTCGTTTGATACTGACGAGGTTTGTTGATATTGTCGCTGCTTTGCAGATCGAAGCGGCCGTTAATAAAAAGTGACGGATGCTGGAGAAACGGATTCCAATTAGTTGCATTATTACGAACCTAATATGAACCCAATCCAATCATGAAGGCAACTCATCGATTTTCCATTAGACATTGATGGTTCCAATTTTCTTGCTGGATCTAATAATTACACGACAATTTATGATAAGCTCAACTTAGAAAGCAATCCAAGAGAAACGGTCGCCATTAATTATTCGCAAGATAATTGAGGATTCATCGGCACGTTTCACCAGGCATAATATCCCAATGTATAAACCGATTCCGCACCTAATAGACTATTCCTGCACTACCTAACTACAATCAATCGACATATATATATACAGCTACACCCTCGAACAACTCCTCGCTTCCCCCTCTCCACGCTAATCAAATTAAAGACGACCAGTCCGCATTCCGCTACCCCATCTATCCCATATTTTCATAGGCATCGTCTATCCAACATCACAGCAACGCCTCTCTCCGCTCCCTCTCTCATCTTCCTCTCGCGCGCGATTGGCGATATTAGATTAACGGGCAATTTCAATCGGCGCGTATAGCAGCTGCGCGGCCGGGGCAATATTGACACGCAGACAGAGCGTCGGCCGAACGGGCAATAGGCGCACGAGGAATTGGCTTAACCGCATCATCTGCCGTTTAATGCAGCGTGCAGTAGTCGTATACCAAGGCCGAGCGCCAGCGCGCGCGAATAATCGGATCAAAACAACGCGCACGTCTTGACTCTTTGATCTTATCGAATTACCCTGGTCCAGTGTGGGCTGAATGGCGGGGGAATTGTAGTAGTATTAGGTAGAGAAGGGATGCGTGTCTTGGTCAATACTGTAATAGGATAGTACTTATACGACGAGAGGCCGGAATAACTGGGTGCGGATGGGGTGGTGGTGGTGCATCGATCGTCGATATAGAGGAGCACAGCTTAGCGGAAGGGCGAGAGAAGTTTTGTTTTGATCTCCTCCTGAATTAATTCGCTCGGGGCGTTTGTTGTTCGAGTGTTGGGTTCCGCAATGTGAGTGATTTTCCAATTTATTTTGTATTCTGTAAATTTAAATAAGTGAAAATTCCACTTATTTTACAAGTGAACACTTTTGTCACTTATTAATCAGTTGAGGTTGCACTTGTTCTACACGGAAATGGTCATTTACTTCCAAACTATTGAAATTTTAACAAGATTCTCGGTTATGAATAAGTCAAGTTTGTACTTAATTAAGTAGTGAAATCACTAGTGATTATAACAAAAACAAACTTGCTTGTATGCATACATAAGTTTCTCGCCAATTGTATGGAAATACTCTGAGATATCGTATGGTCTCTGTATGCACCGTATGTATGCATCTCTCTGTATGCATTCGTAATCAGCGATCTCAAACCCTAAATGTAAGTTTTTAGTTGACTTCATTTGGGAGGCGACATTTTGACTTTTGAAATTCTGATTTCAGATTCATATTCAGCGATTCCAAAAACCCTTGATTAAAGATTTTTGAGTTTGATAACCGTTAGTAGTAGAAAGTATGAAGATCTGCACAATTTTTGTCATTTCCTGGAATTTCACAAAAAAATTTTCGTAATTAAAATGAAATAATTTGATTTTGGAACCTCATCCATCTGTTAGCGCAACTTTTCAGTTTTAATTTGCGGGATTGTAGAGTTTTTTAATTTTTTTTTCTTATCAAACGTTATAAGAAAAAAGGTTCCGACGAGTTATCTCGTCACGTGGCGTAGGTGGGTTAACGTCGAATATCCTGTTATTGAACAACTTTTTTTGGGTTTGTTGAATGATGTATTTATGGTATTAATACACCACAATCCGGCATGGTAACGTCTATGTATATTAATTTAACGAAAATTAATCTAAACGAATTGTGCGATAGTGAAAACTAATAAATAATTTATTAAAATAAGTGTTGATTAAATTCAAATATTATACATACATTTATAATCCATTTATAAAAGAACCACTGCGATAAATCTCGAATTGAATGTAACGCTTTTATTCGTGCTCCGATTGGTCAATTTTCTAAAAAAAATTTAATCTCATATGAAGTTACATTTTAAAATACGCAGGACCACGTACGCGAATAACTAGTGTAATACATACCTCTCCCTCAAAAAACTATTATTTTTCATAGTAATGTAATTGTACAATATAATAATATTCACTTGCAGTATATTAAATTTCCACTTATGGAGTGAGTGTAACTTTACTTTACAGATAATAATAGCGAATTTATGAAATAAGTGCTAATCTAACGTATTAAATAACTAACTTATTAAATAAGTAAAAAATTGACACTTAGATAGTAGGATAAGTGGTGGATCAATAAGAATGATCACTGTGATGTATTAGAATTTTTTTAAAAGATGTTTTACTAAAGACATGTTTTATTGGAAATCTGAGTTGATTTGGGATACTTGTAATTGGCTTATAATGAGATGGACTGATTTATTTTGAAAAAACGTATATGTAAAGGACGAACCTGACAAAAAACCATTTTTTTTAAATAGCGAAAATTTTCAGTGTTGCACGATATTAAATCTGTTATACGTTCAACTTTGACCTAATGTTATTCAGAAAAATCAATAATTTTCATTTTAAAAAGAGCAAATCTCGTATTTTCTATTTTTGTTTTCTGTTTTCTGTTTTTGAAATATTCTTTCAGACCTTTCCTGGTTAAATGATTAATATTTCACTGAAAAACATTTTCAAAAATTTTTGTTATAATAAAGTCAATCCCATCAAACTATAACAAAAGCGTTTTTAATTATCCAACGTTATTCTAGTATACGTTGATGTATAAAAAAGAGAAAAGTTACACAGGAAAGGTTTATTTACATAAACCAAATATTCACGAAAACGTGATGTTTTGCTAATGATTTTTTTGTGTAATAAAAACTTTTTGAAATATCTTTCATGTTTTACATATGAACTTCAAAGGAACAATTCACAATAAATGTGACCTATTTCAAGAATACTTCTAATGAAGTTAAAATAATTTTATAAAGAGACATCATTAATGATCGACCACTGTCATTATAAAACGCTCGAACAGATCGCATAATAACGATAATTAATTTTTTCCACTCCAACGTTCATAATGTGATCTGCATTAATTAATTTGTCCACTTATGGCCAACATTTCCTCATCAAGCCACTGCAGAGAGAGAGAAACAAAATTAACACAACAAAAGCTCCTCGACACCCGCACAAAAAATGCGAACGAAGCTTTAAAGCGCACATCATCGACAACTAGATGTATGTCCCATTCCGTTGGATTCGTTACAAAAGCCACTTGTTAATTGATATTTCAACTCTACATACACATACACACATATACACACACAATCGCGGTAGCTGAGTTCATCATGCCTCGTATGAAAGCCGAGTGTCGGATCAAAGGTATAACAGCAGTAGCAGCAGCAGCAGCAGCTCACTACACGTTATTCTCAATTTTTTTCGCTCCCGAGGCTCCACAATGAGCTGCAGCAGCAGCGGATGCGGCACAGCGGTGGCGTGGCCTGCCTTTGTGCGCGGAAAAAGCCTTTACTCGCGACTTCTAATGCGCGTATACCGAGCGTATACGCTGAGCGTATGCTCATCGCTTCTCGATTCCGTGAAACGTGTGTGTGTGTGTATACATGTGTGTGCACGAAAAACCGATTATAAATAGCACGCCAGAGGCGAATCTGGGTTAAGGGAGTGCTCGCAACGTTAGGCGCACAAGTGGCCTTCCAAGTTCGCGCGCGTGCAAGCGTATGCTTGTGTGTGTGTGTGTGTGTGTGTGTGTGTGTGTGTGTGTGTGTGTGTGTGTGTGTGTGTGTGTGTGTGTGTGTGTGTGTGTGTGTGTGTGTGTGTTGTGGGTGTGTGTGTGTGTGGACGAACGCGGTTGTGCGTTTAATGTTGTCAAAGCGCCCGAAAAACGGCGATTGAAAGAGAGAGGAGGGGGGAAGGTTAGTAAACATTATGGAACTTGGCGAGTGAAAGAGGAGGAGGAAACTCTATAAATTGCGCGATTTGGAGTTTTGGTGGTGAACAATGGAATTCAATTGAGTGGAGAGTTTTTCGGGGGGTAATTTTTAGGAAAGAAGTTTGATTTGAATTTTGAGGAGCCTTGGTTGGAGTGTTGTGGGAAAAAATTTTGAAAATAATTTATTTTGGAACACTTTTCATTATACAAATATATATTTTATTGTGCGATTGTAATATGGATATATTTCTTATAGAAAAGATCAATATGAGTTGTTATCGTCACGTATTGCTTATTTAAATTTATTCTCAAGTGAAGGTTTTGCAATACTAAACGACTAAAAAATAAGTGATAAAGATAAATCTTTGGTTGAATAGCCAAATCTCTAACAACCAATAAAAATCAGATAAAATCACTACGTACTATCAATGATTCATCATAAAATAATTAATTACCATGAAACACCACGACGCAACCTGCACCATCCCCCAATTTCGCCTATTTCGCGCTTAATCTTTCAGCCTCGACCACGGCGGAAATCACTTATCAGCGCAGCGATGAATATTCCTTGCATATATTCACTTCCGTTCGCCCCCCCCCCCCTCCCCCCAGCAGCGTAAAGAAATTGATGAGTTTATCGACGGTAAGAAGCAATTTGGCGATTGACAGTAGGCGGGTTGGAATGAAACTTCGGGGAGGGGTGGATGGATAGTGATGGATATGTAGCGCCGTTCGCTCGCTGCGTTGCCCAATTTAATTGGAATTATCGATTAGCCGACATGTACGGTTTCTCTATCGCACTACTTCTTGCGCGTCGTGATGTCTTGATTGAAACAAGGCGGGAACGATTCGTCCCTGAATAATTTTAAATATTGAAACATACGTACATACATACAGGCGTGTCGTATATATTGATTGAAAAACCGTATCCTGAAGGCCGCTAACGAGATTTAAAAGCCCGCGTACATACACACAATTTGTATTCCCTCCCACTGGGAGTTAAAACGCACTGTAACGCGATATACACGCGAGATTTTTACATTTCCACGAGGGAAGCATTATGCTCCAGTCTGACACCATCACAGCAGTAGCAGCGGCGGCGGCGGCGCCGGCAACGGAGCTACAATGGAATTAACGAACGTATTGATGTTCGTTAATCAAGCTTATTTGGCTCTGTGGCTCCCGCGGCGAACGAGCTCTCGGACGCGCGTGTTTCGCGCGTTATTTTTTTTCTTTTTTTTTCTTCTATTCGAGCCTCGCGCGCCTCCCGGTGCTGAAATATCCGCGGTCGAGTTAATGCCAGCTCGCTATTCGGTGCAGTGAGGCGATTTCGCGTGGTACTGCTGGTGTAGAAAAAAAATTAATTGTAACTGTAGGAGGCTGAATTTTGGGCACGTCTCGTTACGGTTGCTGTGCGATGCAGGGAAGAATATATTACACGCTGTGCGCCGGAATGCCGTGTTGTGGCTGAGTGTTGGTTGTGCGTGAAGCGAGGCAATTTGCGTTATTGAAATTATGTTGATGGCAATTTTTGGATTTATTATTAATCAGCTCGCTGGTACGTGATGAGCTATATTCATTCATTAATAAGATTAACAGTCCTTTTTTTCTATATTTTTACACACATACCAGGTAGATATTTAAAACTTTATTCTAATTTTAACGAAAATCTTAGCGCTACTCGATAGAATGTATATCGAACCTCTTGCACACAGAACTTCGGCCCAAATAATTCCTCATACTACTCCATAACCACCTACACAAAATACTCAACAAGCCCGCTTACAAATTGATACCCATCATCCGCGCCGTAGCCGCAAAACAGGCAAGTGGCATCTCTCGACTTCGGTGCACGTAAAAAAAGAAAAGAAAAAACGAACCACCACCACCACTAGAATGAACTCGAGCGCACGGGAGAAAGAACGCGACCTCAGCGCGCGGCACGTTCGTGGCGTGCAACGTGACTTTGACGTGGCGATGACTTACGGCTTTGCGTCTCTCTTTCTCTCTCTCTCTCTCTCTCTCTCTCTCTCTCTCTCTCTCTCTCTCTCTCTCTCGACACGACTTCGCGCAGGCCGATCACGTTTCAACGGCTGTCAAGTTCGCGCGCATCCACTCCACGAGCGCGCACGGCTGAAAATGGAGTAAGGTACACGGTGGAAAGACGACGTCACCGCTGTATGACGATTACGAGGATTGACAGCTGCTCTCGTAGCCGTGAATGGATAATGGCGCTTTATGCGATGGGAAATCTGGCGCGCTGCTGCTGCTGCTACTGCGTGCAGTTGTCGTCGCGTCGAGTGAGTTTACGGAGAGAGAGACTTTTTGAGAGGTGGAATAGGTCGTACGGAAAGACGTGGATATGCGGTTTGCGGTTTGCGGGGTGGATGAAAGGGTTGTATGTGTATGGTGGGGGTCGCGTACGATACAGTGGACAATGGTGTATGTGTATAGGGCATGTCGCTTTTAAGGTACGTGAAAACGCCAGTTTGGGGGAGTCGAAGAACTTAAATGGTTACGCGGAAAAATATGATATTGGTTAAATTTTTTATAGAAATGGAAAATGAGAAAAGTTGGTGGCAGCTCTGCTACTTCGCTCCACAGCCGATTGAATTATTTGAACCGTCGACAGAAAATAAAAGTCATAGTGCTTCCTACACGAAAAAAAGAAGAAATTGCGGTTCCCGTTACCAATTAATTGTAATGAATATGTTCCTTCTATTTGCCATAAGAAAAAGCAATAAAAAATAAAAAGAATAATTATTAACGGTGGAATAATGATATACAAATATAAAATATTATAACAATTACAAGTACAATTAGATCGGCTCCGATTGTCAAAAGTATATTTTTAACTACGATTATAAATTTTAATAAAAAATTATATTAAATTTTTGTGAACATTACTAGAAAGTTTTGGTATTTTATACGTATTACAATATCCTAAGATACGGTGATTTTTTTTTGAGATATTTAATATTTAAAATTTTCGCATTTTTCAAAGTCATTTTCTTCGTCGCATGATAACTAGAGAAAAAATAAATTGGTTTAATCATGTAGAAGTTTTGTGGGGGTGTAGAGTTTTTGTATTTATCGTTTAAGTTCTTTAGTTAAACGAATTTAAAAGAGTATTACGCTTTTCTCACTGTGTAACAAATAGTTTGTTGTGGGAATGATTTTTCATTAGTTTGTCTTAACATGCTAACTAGCGCGAACATGTTTAACCCGATCAGTTATATAACTATAACCAATACTTATATTTCCTCTATCTGACACAGGTAGTATAGAAATAATTTATATATGATGACATACCTATTTTCGAATTTTAAGTCGCCTTTCATATAAAAAATGCCATTTCCCTAAACATCAAACTACCGAACATCATTAACCCGTCCAATACCCTTTTTTCAACACCACCTCCTTAACGACCCTTAGCAACAAGATAAACCTATCGGCCACTACGAACTATAGATCGTCGCAGCGCGCGCCGTTAGCCTCTTTTCGCTCGCTCGCGTTCGCGTGGGGCTGGGGATATCGCTCGGCCGTAACGATCAACCACCTTCAGCCGGTATCTTAATGAAAAGAGCCCTGAAAATATACGAGCGTCAATAAAGGAACAAACTACCGGGAGACTCGAGGAGTAAAAAACGAAGCCGAGGAGGTAAATGAAACGCAAGATGAGAGTGAGAGAGAAAGAGAGTAGAGGGTAAAGGATTCTCTCCTCCTATAGCTTCTCGAGGAACGAGCGTATCGCGGGCGCAGAGGCAATAAACGCCGTTTAACGGGAGTTGATCAGCGAGATTTACTGCCGGGTGGCGGGTGATAAAGCGCCTCGAGTGTAGCTGGTGCACTGGAGGGTAGCAGTTGTTTCGAAGATCCGTCGGTAAGGGCTTGTGACATTGCAGGTTATCGCCAAGCGGTGGATTATCCGGCGAGGGGGATGATTTTTCGAAATTACGTGTTCGAAATGCGGAACAAACGGTCGCGGTCGGTAGAGTATTTGCAGTCGGTAAGATAGGGCGCTTCGGATAGAAGGTTTCTGAGGTTTCTACTTTACCGACCATAGAAGCGCCCTTAGTGGAGGTTGATCGCGCCAGGAGCTGGAGTTAGAGAAGAAAATTCCGTAGACGGTCAAGGGTAAGTATAATGTGTACAGTCGGAAAGCTGAGACGTTGGGTATCGATGCGAGTAGTTGATCAGCTGTAATTTTCACAATTGCCAATAACGGTCTTATGTTATTGAATTGGGCAATGATGTTTGTTTTATAAACGGAGACGGCTAGCAACAATCAGCAAAAATGGCGCTCAAATGAGAAGCGATGTTAATCGTTCGGTTTGACGCGTCCAGTACAAGGCCATGAATTAAACGAGCCCATAAAACTGTACTCTTAATGAACTTGTGTAATTACATGACGTGCAACGTAATTCATTCGTATGTATTTTAGTACCTCGAAATCCAATAATGAACTGTAATGTACGACATTGCGGCGTACAAACTGCACGCAGAAATAGAGATAGCATTAATCATCAATAAAGCCATCGTGGATATTAATATTGTCAGTTGTTTCCATGCCTAATCAATAACATCCTATACAGTCCACAAACAATACACTAATCCCGTTCC
>JAPYZP010013017.1:0-12277 GCA_030522985.1 Torymus sinensis
CAAAGACGCTTACTTATAACAAAATTATGTTGAATACAAAAAACTTACAATTAATCTCAAAAAATGAGTCAAATTAGACGCTGTATAGAACTCTAAATTGACAATAAGGCTAAATAAAATTGTACAATTTAAATAAATAATCAGTATTTCGTGTAAGTTCATCTATGCAGTTTCTTTGATGCAATACACCTCGCGAATGTATCGTAAATAAAAAGTGCACTCATTTTGACTAGTGACGTACCGGTACAGCCTCCTTAATAGTAGTAGTAGTATTTTAGTGGCCGTGGTTCTCAACTGAGACGCCGTTATGTCATATCACGTACGTGTTTATACTCCAAGGGAGTGAATTTTTGTTAGCGAAGTCTATAGATAGTTGGAGGACGCTACCGTCCCAACTACTGGACCTACAGTTTCAAGTGTGTTCCGCACCACCGAGACCACGGTCAAAGTAAACAAATGCAAAATTCGTGTTTCAGCGGTGCCGGCTTTTTCACGGGAGCGGGAATCGAACCTGGGACCTTTGCCGCGGAGCCACCGTGGCTCTAACCTCCTTAATAGTCATTATCATTTTTAAATATACTATTATAGTCAACTCTAAACGCGCTTCGTGCGTCGTAATTTGTTTTTGTAACCTAGCCACCCATTGCTCCCACCAACCAAACCACGAATAAATTGATATTAAACAAATCCCTCATTTTTTTAAGATAGGAGATTAAGTATCCAAATTCGGCTAAATTTGAAAGTGGCAAAAATCTTTCGTTCACTATGAACGTTTGAAATTTCAAGTACTTACCTGTTAATATTATGTTCAGATTCTATCTTTTATTTAGTTATATATTTAATACTTTATGAAGAAAAAAAAATCAAATAAGCTTATAGTTTCTAACCTCAAAATTTAGTATTAAGTAAGGATATTAATTATTATTTTTGATATTTGATATATTTTTTACTTATAACAAATATATAATAAGTTTATTTCAGTCAATTGGCCCAGAAATGGCTTGGGTTTACCAAAGCATATTTAGCCTCACACATACAACCATACTTTCCGTTTATGCGTTTAAATTTAACAATCCAGTTTATAACGACTTAAAATTTATTTCCCACAACACAAGATTTTGTTTATTTAATTATTGATGTATTTTGTTTATTTATTATTGTTCTTACTCTGTTATAGCTACTTTTCAGTCTTATTTTTCATCTTCTTCTTTCTATCACTAATTCTTCACCATTTGTACTTATGTAGATCATATTTCTTTCGCCTTATAGATTATTTGTATAATAAATAAATCCCGTTCTTTTACAATATACAATAATGCCATCCGCTTTACAATAAATTTACTGTTATTCGTCTGTTATAACGCTCGTTGTACAATTTCCATTTCATACAACCATCATAGCTCTCGCTCTTATGCCTTATCTAATTTTACATTTTATTTTCTTTCTTATCTGTTTCTTGTATGCTTTAATCACTGAAATATTTCCTACCTCATTAAATAATTTCCATATAGTCTCAACCTTATACCACCTACTCAAAGCTTTTCCATAGTTTCTTTCGATTCCTTGCAATTAACTACCCAAGTTCAAAGTTTTTATTATTAACACTTCATTTAAAGTATTGGTAATTATTGCATTCACTTTAATTGATTAGTAGCCACTAAACCACTTTTTTGTTGGATTTTTACTTAATAATTTACATTGCGCCACTAACATACTTATATGATGTAAAAAAAATTGATCCATTATTGCAATTACTCCTTTTACAAAAACTTGTTCCCATGATATCGGTTTTTACTAAGAAACGAGTTTTTGCGCAGAGCATTAGCAAGATCGACCGCAAGGGTATTCATAAATCCCATACAGCAACGCACTTTTCATGTACCTTTTTCTAGAGCTTACTCTTGCGAGATTGAAATCCCAATTAACTAAATCTTTGGAAAGCGTTTTCGTGCAATTCCGTGAATTATTTATACGAATAGAAGATCTTGAGAGAAGAGCGCAACGCTGCGCGGCACTTGAAGCTTTGGAACGGCTATAGCGTGACATTTTCTGGGTCGAAACGAGTGTTCTTTTATAGAAAATGGCAGAAAAGGTGGAAGTAAATAGAGCTTGAAAATTTTTTAAGAATTGAAAAGAAATTGGAAAAACACTTCTTTAAACATTTATTCATTGAGTGGAATGAGTGTAGTTACTTATTATTATATACTTATATTGAATGGAAACTTAAACGTTTGTTATCAATTAAAAACTTGCAAATATATAGAATGCAATATAATCTCAAGCAGTAGTCGACTAGTACCAGAAAAAATTAATACAGCTAAAATTCACAATAAAGCTCATCTTTTTTACGCACATCGGCCGCTTTCCCCCCAAACAAAAATGAATTTCAAAAAACACCAGCACCTCTCATGTGCTATGGGAACTACACTCGGTTTGCTCGCTCGTTCGCGCGAGATGAGAGACCTTGCCGGGGCAGCTATAGTAAGTCTAGAAAAAGAGAGAATTATACTTAACCAGCTCTCCCTCTATGTTCTCGTGCGCACGCGCGTGAAGAAACGTTACTATGTGCACGCTCTCGCGAAACCCCTTCGCTCGTGCGAAATGTACGGCACGAGGATGCTGCGGTTGTTCATTTTTTGCTCTTGCACGCAGCCTTGCTCATTTTCGTTTTTGCCTTTTTTTATATAGAAAAGTGATGTTAACTTTTGATATAAGTTGGATGCGTCATGATGATTGATTTTTCATCAATTAGTTAATGAAGTTTTTGTTGTTACAGGTGTTTTTGTTGTTATGTGTCCTTGCTACTTTCGACGTAAACAATGGGGTAAGTTTCAATTAAACTTTGTTTGAGATTGCAATTATGCTAACTTTTTTATCGTTAACGTAAAAAATAAGATTTCTCAAAATTATTTATGCAATATACTATAAGTTTTTTATCGAAGTTTAAACTACTACTTCGAAGTTAAAAAATAGAAAATATGAAGATTCTATACACATATGCTTAAAGATTATTCCTTAATGTTACCAGTATATCATTTTACATTGGACTGGTTATGCTAAGAATATAAACACTCTTATTTATGTAGGTACTCTAACCAATTTGAATTAACTGCACGTAGTTTTGTTATTTAGCGGAAGAACAAAAGTGATTATCCTAATTTTAAAAGTAAAAACAAAAAGGAAAACAAACAGTTTGTTTACCGTTTTCACAAATTTGCATGGAAATATATAGACCTGATTAAAAAATATATATGCTTTATCAAAAGACATTTTTATTTTGATGAATAAGCGAGTTCGATATAGCGTTTTCAAATATATTATATATTGCCCTGTAAGTTTAAATTTATGATGTTCAATAAATATAGTAAATAAAAATAATTAATATACGAGTTGTATGTTGTTTCTAACAATCTTTTTTTATTAGAATGAAAATAGTACATATAAAAACTCACATTTATAAAAAATATTTATTCCGAATAATAGAAAATTGTTGTCAATTTCATTAACACATGCAATATAACATAATTTAAAAATTCCACTAAGGAGAAACAAGAGAAAATAATTTAATAATATATAGGAATATGTATTTTCAATTCCTACAAAACAAAATACAAATAAGTTATCAGAAAGTTAAATCCTAAAATATTTGTCAAAAGATCGAAAATACTATGAATATGAAAAATTGTAAATAAATATATTAGGAAATGTTTACCATTATATGATTGTAATATTATATTCAAAATTCATCATTAATACTAATTATTTACAATTTTCAACTTTTGGTATTTTGATCTATATACCTTACATTTTAAATGTATTTTTTTTTACTTCAGGATTTGACTTTATTTATCTTTTAAAAATTTTTTCTTCTTTCCTCCCATATATGTTACTTGCATATTTCTAAAATATAAAATAATCTTATAGAATAAATAAAAATGTACATCTTAACCTTTAGCCGCTAAGAGAGTCAATCTATTTGGTCGGGAAACAATCAATCTTTTGCCGGCCAATTCATAATTATCATACTGTAGTTCGACATCCAGTGCATCCTTATCCTTTTTGAAGTAAACGTGACAATAACGTAGACTAGTCTTGGGTTCAGAGTAAATGTGACTGATGGCAATTGGTTCATATTCTTCGAGCATGTACAGAACGTAGGCTGGAGTGACCTTTTCTGGTATATTCCCTACGATTACTTCTGAGGCGTTTCGTATCACTACTTCTTGTCTTTTCTGAGGCACTTGGTTTTTCCTCTGAACGAGATCTGGTATACGTTCGTCGTCCATATCAATGTCTGCGTTATTTTTTGACCCTTTTGCATTCCGTTCATTATTCATAGTTTGTATGTTTACTAATCGACTGTGCAGATTTATTTCTCTGTTTGGAGACAGCTTTTGTTGGGTGCTTTTGTTAGTTTGATCATTATCACTGTTCCATGTTCTAACTGTTTCATTTGAAGCTGACTTCTGTCGAACGTTTTGATTAGGATTCTCGCTTCGATCATTTTTAATTGGATCCCAAATGATATCTGTAGATTTAGAAGCCGATTTGACTTTGATATTTCGACTACTTGTTTTCGAATTCATTTCATTTTGGGAATTTAACTTCCTACTAGAGTCCCAAACGCTACCACAATCTTCATTTCTTACATTCTTCGAACGTTCAGTGCTGTAATTATTCCACGATACAGTCGAGTCCCAAACGCCACCACAATCACCATTTCTTAGATTCTTCGGACGTTCAGTGCTGTGATTATTCGCCGATATAGCCGAGTTCGAAAGGCCACCACAATCACCATTTCTTAGATTCTTCGAACGTTCAGTGCTGTGATTATTTGATTATTCGACGATACAGTTGAGTCCCAAACGTCACCACAATCACCATTTCTTAGATTTTTCGAACGTTCAGTGCTGTGATTATTCGACGATACAGCCGAGTCCCAAACGCCATCAAAATCATGATATTTCACATTCTTCGAACGTTCAGTGCTGTGATTAGTCGACGATACAGCCGAGTTCCAAATGCCAGCAGCATCTTCCGTTCTCGGACGCACGGGATAATGTTCAGTCTTCACAGCAGTTCCGGACCACGCGGCGCTCTGATTGTTTGCACTTTTATTCAAGTTCCAAGGGCTATTCGCATCGAAATTTTGAGAACGCGAGCTGTCCCGCGTACTTCGCCAGTCCTCATCCGATTGCACTGGGCTGCAACCAGCCGGTGCTCTATCCTGATCCCAAACGTTGCCTTTGTATTCGTCGCTCCTCCTCCCCGACTTCTCGTGAGAGTTTCGGCGAGGCGCCGCTACCCCCTCGCTCTTCGGTGTCGTCCCCCTCAGGCTACCGGGGCGACTGCCCGAAGAGTTGCTGCCCTTTCTGCTCCTGCTCTCGCACGTCAGGCTAACGGTACTCCCGGCGCACCTGGAGGAACGAGCGCCGTTGTCCTCCCAGTCACTGCCGTCCGACACCACAGCCGTCCGCGCTTCCTCCTCGTTCCTCGTCCCGTTCAGATCCTTTTTGCTGTAGTTGTTGTTGCTGTCGTTGAACTTGGAGTCGGCCTTCTTGCGAGGTCCGTGCGTGCAAAGCCTCACGCTCGGATGGTCGTGCAGACCCTCCATGGCCCTTTTCGCATCGTCGAAGTTGTCGTAGCGCACGAAACGGTAGCCGCGCTGGTCGCCGGTCTCGACGATGCTACGCACCTGGCCGTATTCCGAGAACACCTCGCGGATCTCGTCGACGGTTAACGCACAGGAGTTCGGGAAGACGAGTGCGTAACCGCGACGATCCTTCTTGATGATCTTACGGTTGTCCAGATCCATTTCGAATATTATGGCGTGGTGTCTGGTGGATAGTTCCTGAAAATTATATTCAATATTAGGCATGATTGGACGAATAAACAATGGAGTTAACGCGATATCGATGTCGCAATGAATTATTCTTCTTTTCTTTTTTAATTTATAAACAATAGACTAAATAAATGAATTTCGTTTCTGCAAATATAGAGATTCATTGATGTCTCTACAGTTATGTGGGATTAATTTACTTACAAAACTACAGTTTGATTAACAATTGATACGTCAAATTTTCTTATTTCTGCAATAAAACGATCTTTTGAAAAGAATCTTCGATTAAATCATTAAAATAGAATCTATAGTTTGGGCGTGACAGAAGCACTACTGTATTTAATAGATGTAGATAGCAATTGGATGGACATTTACGTTTGTGAAATTCCAAGAATAACTACTGTGCGTACAGTAACACGTGCCAAGCCACTCAATTGAATGATTGATTGTCATGTTATTCACACCATTCACGAAAATATTTACAAATTTTTATTACTAGATACTGTCTGCGTCCTACAATGAATATTTACGCGCTTATATATGGATCATTATTGTATACGTAACAAAATTATTCAATTTGATGCATTAATCCAATGCTTCAGATAAATTTATCTTATATTTTTCATTAAATTCAATGGGTGACGATAAAATGTCAACTTTATAAATCTTGCATTTCTAACGCTTCTTTAGTTGAAATATATATATATATATTTTTTTTCATCTCACGCTAAATACAGTTAAACAAATCGCAATTCAAAGCATCTTCTATGCAATACGAACGAAACGCACCACCCAGCGCGACACAATTAAATATGCTATTCTTTCCGCGCCATGCGTGCGGCAGCGCGCGCAGTATAAACATCAAGTGCGCCGGCAGAAACTGGCGCTCGCGTGCGCGCTAATAGAGGAGAATATAGCGGCTGCTGCTCCCATTTCGCGCGATCTGTCAAATGGAAAAAGTGCCCATCGTCCGCGCGAGAGTTGGCCGATTATGAAGATGAATGATTGCGCCTAGACACGAGGCGCGCGCGATGACGCGCGGCGACATCACGGATGGGGAGCTTTTGTTCTTGTTCCCTGTGGAGGTTCGCGACGATGTTTATCCCATTTTAGCGGAGTGTTTTGATTTTATTCGTTTGTTATTGCAGATTAAAGGGATTCTTTGGAATGATTTTTTAACTGGTTTGAATTTTAAATAATACTGTAGTCGTCAAAATTCAGATTGTTCATTACAATTATATTTTTAAAATAAAAAAGATCCGGATTTTGCTTAGACGCTTGTAGGGGAAGATGAGGCTATATGGGCAGTGAGGCCATATCAGTTTTGGCGATATTTAAAAAATAAGAAACTATTTTATGCTGCAAATTTTGTTGGTTATGGCTAAAGTTGTAACACATGTACTTAAAGTGGTAGAAACTGTAATATTCAAGCGTAAATAATTTAAAAAAATAAAGTATCCATATCGTCCCCACTCAAAATTTTGTTCGAGTGGGGCGATATGGGTCCCATTAATTTCGATGGGAAAACCCTTATCGCCCCATGTGGTTTGCAGGTGGGGCGATATGAGTTTTCCAGTGATCGCCTTCGTTATATTAATACATTTCAAGATCTTTGCATTAATATAAATAATGAAGTGTATTTATTTGTAGATGGTGAATCGCTGAATACTTTAGGCGTGTTGCAGTATTTTTGAATGTTCGATTAATATTTTTAAAAGCGAAAATACCCACATCGTCCCACGAAGTGCCCATATAGGGCCTCACCTTCCCCTATCCGAGTGAAAAATTGTGTCCATTAAACGCGATTTATAATTTTTGATGTGTGTGTTTTCAGAAAAGAAAACCTAATATTATTATAAATATATATAATTTATATTTTTTTCTGATGTATAAAGACAAGATTACCTTTAAGGCGTCGTTGAGCGAGCCTGCACACAAGAATAAAGATAGACAATTCTGAACTTGTGTCCTGTAAGTTTACTAAAGTGGCCACTAGCAGTGGGCGTAGGTGAGCGAAGTGTTGCTGCGACCGCGTCTGAGTGAGAACTGTCCTCTCTGCTCTCGTTCGGTTTGGCTCGGTACATCGGGACGCTACCCTTGTAGTACTTCCCCAGGGTGATGATGGAAACGACGCTATGAGGAAAAGAGTATAAGGATTATCTAGACTGTGGAAAGTGCTGGTCTAAAGCAGTTGTAAACATGGCAGGCCAGTGTGACCTGCACGCGCCGCCCGGTGTCTCTAATCCTCGTCCCTTATTAATTGCTCGTCAGCGATTTTATTACTCATTTTGCTCCATGTGTCTTTCAATGCGGGGAAATACCAGAGAACGAAAAGAAGGCTGTGTAGAATGTGAGGAAAAGCACGTTGGTATAGGATCTGATATTGTATACTGTATAGTCGTCAACCTGCACATCTTTTGCGATTAAAATAAATTTCACGAACTTTTAAGCTAACATAATTTTCTGATTTTTAATAAAGATAAATAAATAAATAAATAAAGTACCGGCAAAGTATCATAACAAGAGCTCCTAAATATCATTAAATTCAATTGGCCATCACCTGCGAATACTTTACCTATAGTCTAACTGAATCCTCTCGTCTCCCATTTGGCTCGCAAGCTCTAAAAACTGCGCATATAATATGTACACACAGACGCATATATAGTCGCTTACGCGGTGGCGGGGCGGCGGCTAATCCGGCGCTCGACTCGCTATTCTTTTTCCTTCCCTCCTCTGCACTCTATGCAGCGTCGCCACAACAGGTTCGCGCGCTGCAGACGAGGACGCGCCCTTTTTTTACACTCGAATTGCGCGCGCTGCAGGGGCGATCGTGTGAACGCGAAAAGAAGGCTGCTCCTATGCGCGGAAAGAATTTATCGCCCCGTGCCGCCGTCGACATTTAAATCCCAAGGTTGCACTGCCTCCTCGTCCCTTCCACTCTGCCTGTATAATGCGCGTGTTTGTTGTGGCGGAGGTTTTCTGTGTGTTTTGCTTTTTTTTTGTTCAAACCCGATTGCCGGATAGACGCAGGCGCGCGTCGTCTAGACGTCTCGCGCGCCGTTGAATAGGTAAGGCGAGTAGAGTACAGGTATATATGTGCACGTGTATGCGCGTTTGGGCCTGATTCGAGGGTGACTATTATTCCGATGCGACGTGCGGAAGGTTTCTTTTTATTTTCGTCGGAATATGGTTACGTCTGGGTGCGCATGATGAAAGATGAGACGAGCGAGCTCGCAGTGGATAGAATAGGAGAGTGCTGACCGTTTTTTAAATTCCATTTGTTTTGGACTGCTATCCATCAACTGTTATAGGTTTGCTAGCTTTCGGTGCTAATACATTATTGAATTGACGTATAGGTTCCAAGTTTCTATGCAACATATATAGTCAATTGTTATCAAAAAGTCGGTAAAATTTGGCATTCCTCATATTATATAAACAATGCTCTACTTGCAATTATTTATAACTCGTACAGTGAGAACAAAAACCGAGAGTCAATAACCTGCACCCTTATAGGTTGTATATACTTACAGAGTTCACTGACATGAATAATTAATGAGTCCAAAATGAATCTTTACTTTTATTCGCGAAGTGACTTCTCACATTATTAATCGAAGGATTTTTATAAAAGTTCCTGCTAATATTACACTATGCGCAAATTTTAATTTACAAATTTTGTTGACCTCAATGGAGAGTTTTAAACAATCTTTGAATTCCCCGAAGAAGATAAAATAATAATAATAATATTTGAGTAATTTTCTCTGACCTACTTTTAAATTAGATTTTCCGCTACATTTCTAAGCTCAATAATTCATGATAAATGTAATCAAATTCCCAATTCCAGACATCAAAACAGCTTCGAAAAGGAAAATTCTTCCTCGCCTCCTCTAAAAACAGCTCAACGATTCAATGAGAGAAGGAAAAACGTTCAAAAGGAGCAATGAAAAAGCCTGCAAAACAGCAAGAAAAAAGAAAGCCTCTCTCGGCTCGCAACAAGCTATCAGAAGCCGGCGCGCGGTGCGGCTCGGGTCAAGCAGAGGGAGCGGCGTGTAACTTATTCAACTTGGCGCTGCCCGCACGCACACACGTATATAATCCTATACGAAAAGGCGGTCCGCGGAAATAGACGACCTCGCTCGCCCCTCGAGCGAGCGAGCGAGCGCTCGCGTGAAAATGGGGATGGATGCAGTTGTCCCGGATAAAGGTCAGTGGCCGACCTAGCCCCCAGCGTGGCCGCCGCGCCGTCGTCGTCGCTGTCTGCGCGCTGCGCAGAGAGGGGAGAGAGCTTGCAAGTCGCTCGAAAGGCTGCCAAGAAGAAGAAGAAGAAGCACCGCGGCAGCTAGCCTGCCTCGGAATGGCTTTCTCGAGCGTCTTTCGAATAGGCGCGGCTTTGGATTTTTCATATAGGCGCTTTTTCTAGTATATGGATTAAGAGCGCTGAATAAAGTATGAATTCGGGCCTTGGGATAGTGTTTTGACTGTTAGTCATATATAGTTGATATTCGCATATGCGATAGTCACTATACCAACATTTACACACAGAGAGAAGAAAATCTTTACATTAAAGGAACGTCATTAACTGTAAACGAACGGACGTTTGGATATGGACAAACGAATGTTAGTTAACAGCTAAATAATATTTCCTAATAGTTAAGAAACTATGTTTTTGAAATTTGAATTTCTTAACTGTTAAGGAATATTACTTAATTATTAAGAAATATTGTTAACTATTTTCTTTTCTCTGTGCACGTTAACTTGTTGTTTAAAGAATGTTATATAAAGGAGATTATGTATTTAAATCTTTCGTACTAGAAAGCTTCCTCTAGGAAGAAGCAAGCAAATTAATATGTGCCACGTTTTATTTACAAATCTCAAAGAACGTTTTAATAGTTCTCAAACTAACTAGGAGAGGGAAAAATGTTATTAGTTTAGGTATCAAAAGACATAATGCGTAATAATAGTATTTATATTCAACGAAAGCTTTGGTTTGACATTTGAAAAAATTTTTATCAAAGCAAAATTAGTAATGTCATTATAAACGACATAATAATTGATATTTCTTAACATCTATAGAGGATTGTTGTACAAAGTACAACTATACACCTCCATTGTTGACAGTCGATCGACGACATGGACAATGTTTGTGTGCATGCAGGCGCACATCTGCACCGGCGCGCACACACTATTGATTTTCTTAACCTTCTAAGCGCTGTGGCTCGTTCCTCCCCGGGCCGGATGCTGCCCTCTTCCCCCGTCACCGTCGTCTCTGCTACGTATTTTTCTTACTTTCCAACTCCCCGCCCTTTTATTTTCCCCTTTTATTTTCCCCCCTTCTCGTTTATTCCGAGAGCCGGAGGATGTGTTTCACGAGGACGATGCTATTTTTTCACGTCAAAAGTGCATGGCCCCCGCGTCCATGTCGCTCCGAGTTGGAGCATCGACTCGATTGGAGCAGTGTGTGCCGGAAAAGTTGTTGGCTCGGATAAATGCAATGCTTGCGAGCGAGTATATTATATACTTGTTGAAGTATGTCAATTGCGGAGGCGGATGTGAGGGGAAAACCTTTTTCGAATGCGATTTTGAGGGTTAAGAAAAGTCGAAAAGTCAGTCAAAATGAGGCCTGATTAAATGAATGAAGAATTGAAATTCTGATATTATACAAAAATTCGCCCGCTATAGTAGTGACCGCAAATTCTAAAGAGAAATAGAATCGCACGATTGTGAACTTGCAGGCCTTCTTGAAGATGTCAATGAACTATATAATTTTCTGAATCATAAAGTATCATTAAAAGTAAGCTAAATAAAAACTGTTACCGCAATATACTTTTTTTTATTTAACACGGAAATTTACCAAATTTAAATTAAAATGTCTACTCCCTTTGAAATAGTAAGAGAAACTAATGAACATCATATTATAGGTACTAGTTATTTTTGTTGTGTTGTTCAACTCTGATTAGAGAGGTCATTTATTATTAATTACACTGTTACAATAATTACGTTAATCAGTTTGTTTAACTGCAAAGCTAAATAAGTAACTATAACTTGTGAAAAAATCCGAATGAAATAAATGACCAATAAACTCGCTTGAACTTGTCTATACCTACCGCACTGGCGATTGTTCCGTCAAACTGCGAGTCTACCTCCCCACACAATCTAATAGCCCCTGCCCTCAGTGCAGCCGTTGTCCCTTATTACGCGCAAAAGTGCCTGTGCGCAGTATATAGCCGCAGCTGCGCACACTCGCAAATACGCGCGGCCAGCAGCACCACTGATGGCGGCGGTGCACCGGCCGTACAACGCACTTGGAATCCTAATGCCCCTCTCTCTCTCTCTACACGCGTATCTGTGCCACCGTGCAAATTGCATTCTAAGCGCGCGAGCCCTTTTGCGTCATCGCCGTATACGCGCGGGGCATTATACAATTGTTATACGTGCGCGCGA
>JAPYZP010013027.1:0-12707 GCA_030522985.1 Torymus sinensis
AATCAATTGAGAAAACTTTCTGATTGTACAAAAATCACGATTTAAAAATTCACGCGCGCTTCGCGCGCTCATTTTTATTTGCTACATAATTCTAATTTTGAATTTGCTAAATGATAAGTTTCAACTTCTTATATTTTAATTAATACTTATATTAATTCTTACATTTAAATTACGCAACTTTTGCAATTACTTACTTCTATAATTACAATACGCACATTTTTAGGTTAGACATTTTATCATAGGTACGTCTTTTTAAGTCGTCGAACATAAACTCATCGCTGGAATTCGAGAATATACGAATAAGTCAATTACAAACATTTTATTTCCGTTTCACTTTTCCGTCATCATTTTTTAAAAAAAGGATAAGACTCAAAAATGAAACCCAGATCATTTCGTATATAGGTTAGTTTCTCAACCAATTAGATGACACCTTAAGTAAAAAGTTTACGTCTACTACGACCAATCAAAGACTACTTTTAAACGGACTTAACCAACAGCGAAGGTTTTATTTTGGCTTCACTTTCTGGTCATCATTTTTTTAAGAGAGAATTTTTTTAAGGGAGGATATACTCCTTCTTTTACTGAGGTAACTCGATGGCAAACTTTTCAGTATCTATTATAACTCCTAAAAATTTACACCTTCTGGATGGCATTAGATTTGATTTTTTATAATTTATATGGAGCAACATTTTTATGACATCGTTTCAGAGAATTTTCTATTCATAAAATTTCATCTAAGTATATTACAGATGAGAAGCCTAAACGCCCTAAACCTCTTAGTTTTTTCACCACTACCTTCATGATATTAGTCAAAATATATGGCGCAGTACATAATCCAAAGGGTAAACACACGCATTCATACAGTTGATCATTAAATTTAAAATGTAAATAATTTCGACTTTTTACATGAACAGGAACTGAAAAATATGCATCCCTGAAAATTAGTAATTTTCTTTTAAATCCTGTCAAGTAATGAGGAAATATCAACTATTTTCTTGATTATATCACTATTGCGTTTACAAATATTGTTTGTAGAAAGAATGTTTAATGTAAAAAATATGTCTGTTAATTAGTTCTAGCAGAAGCATGTGTGAAATTTACACTGAAAATGAATTTTCGATGCATTGCGCTTAAAAATCAATTTTTTCAAAATTTTATTTGTGCTCGC
This sequence comes from Torymus sinensis, assembly GCA_030522985.1. Classification (NCBI taxonomy): domain Eukaryota; kingdom Metazoa; phylum Arthropoda; class Insecta; order Hymenoptera; family Torymidae; genus Torymus; species Torymus sinensis. The sequence continues at coordinate 1,169 of JAPYZP010013027.1, forward strand.
CTTTCTATATTTTTGAACGAATCTTTCCTAAAGTAGGACCATCACATACGTATTACTAGACGAAGGTGTAATATGCGATCAGATTCGGTAACTTTTTCGATATGATAATGTGTACACAAGATCCCATACATATCTACAGACATTGACTTTGTTCAAAACTGAACAAAACAAAATTCGGTTTCGTTTTAAGTTTTTGCAAAAACCACTTGATATTTCGACTTCAAGCTTTTACTGGGTGATAGAACGTTCAAACCCGCAACGGAGTGTTCTCTTGATTTTCTGTGATTTTACGTGTTTTATTTTTAATAAGCTTCAAAATGTGTCAATTGCTCGGTCGGTAATGATACGGCTATGGAACCCCCTTATTCATTTTTTTTAATTGTATGTAGGCACGACCCCTACTCAGGAAAATCTTATATTTTCATCATCGTGAAAAATGTAACACCTCAAAAACTAACATTTTATATCGCCAAAATGAGTTTTGTATGGTTAGCCACTGTTAGAGCATTTTTGATGTAATCAAGTTCCACTGATAACTTAAAGAAATTTTGAGGGATCGCGCTCAGGTTCACAGAGATCATTTGTCATATTATAAGGAGAGTGTGGTTCTATAGAGTACTGGTTATGTAGAGACACATCCATTGTAAAATATAAAAATGGCAGCATAATTAAAAATCATAAAAAATCGTCTTTTTAGTATAACATGCATAGATGTGATTTCACACAAAAACGTTGTAGACAAAAGTGGTAGATATAATTGATATACATATTGTAACTTTTTTTCTATTGTAACTTTTTCCGTACAATATCATTCTTCAAAGTTATATGCCAAAAACACACAAATTTGTCAAAAATAGTCAAAAATAGAGCGTGGAAGTAATTTTTTTAACACTCCGTGCGCAAAGCTTGACTTCGCGCACGCTCGAATAAAATAGCATGCTCCAAATCAAGCTTTGTACACGTTGTATAAAAAAATACGGTTCGATACGCGAGCGAGAAGGTCATTTTAACCTCGTGTGGTCTTTGCACCCTCGCTTCCCACACGGGGATACAATCACTTTCACGCACTAGTATCGAAATGTACTATATCCTCGTGTGGATGTTTTCTCGAGCGAAGCGAGGGTGAAAAGGTCAAAGAGGTTAAAATCACCTCATCGCTTGTGTATCGAACCGTATTTTTTATACGACGTGTATAAACCTTTTTTTAGCGCATACTTTTTGATTCAAACATGTGCAAAATCAAGCTTTATGCACGAGTATCAAAAAGACGCTTTTCGCTTCGCATCGATTCTCATAAAAACTTTAAATGCAAAGGTTATAAATAATATTATAACAATACTTTTTCCGATTGAACATTTTTTTTTTTTTTTTTTTTTTTTTGTACAATCAATTCCTCACGAGCTAAAACCATCAAAACGATTAACGTCGAAATATACCTGAAATTTTCGATTTTCGGATATAACTTAGTAGGATGTGATTATACACAAAAATGTTGAATGCAAAAGTTATAGATAATATTAAAAGAAACTTTTGCTCCTTGACATTTTTTTTTGCATAATCAATTCCTAACGAGCTAGACCTATAAAAATGCAAAAAGTAGTCGATTTTCGCTTATAATTCAACGGGATTTGTTTTCATACAGAAATATTGATTACAAAAGTGATTTTGGGAAACACAGTGTTATAAAATAATATATTATTATTTGAGATATAACGGTCTTAATTAATAGATAAGATTTTGGTATGAAACAATTAATTATTGCTATTAAAATCAATACTAAATAAAAATATTTATAATTCAATTAAATAACATTTGTTTAAAATTTTCAGCAGGCAAAAAGAACAAAATTGGAACAAAGGCTGCAGCAATTGCTGGAGGTAATGCATGAAAAATTTAATTTCTTAATTATTATTTTTAACACTTATTTTATTAATGAGAATACTGAAGGCGACAAAAATCTTTGTCTTTAATAAATTATCGCATTGGATAAGAAATATTAAGATGAGCAGGCATCTTAACTTGTAGGGGCAAAGCTATTTTATAACAAATATTTTGCGAAACCTAAGTCAGCCAGCACAAAGGTACATAGAAAAATTAAACCCAATTTTTCCCAGTTAAAGTAAATTTAGTCAAAAAGAAAGTAGAAAGTATGTAGTTGATCTGTAGCGCTAATTTTCATTTGATTACTTGTTCAACAATGAATAGAGTACCTTTAATATTACACAAAATTATTTGAAGCTAAACGCAATCAATAACGTGATGAATACTAAGATACAACCTACATTTCTTGACAAAATATTAAATTCAAAAACTTCTAGTCCGTAGATTGTTAACTATATGTGTATTTATGTTAAATAATTGGTCATTTAGGAGCAATCCAAATTGAAAATAATTTTTTTCTGGCATTTCTGACATAAATACTGTTATATAGTATTAAGGTTGATTGATCAAATTTATACATACAATTTTCAATTTTCAATCCAAAGTCAAATATGATTATTATACTTTAACTATTAGTAATTAATTAGTGATGTTAAAACAAAAATTTCTTTATTTTAATAATTGGCAAAATTGCTGAGGAAACAATTTAATTATAATGAAAATTTTGAAAAAAGCTTTGTTTAAAAAAAAAAGTCATTAGGTATATTTACCTACCTGACAAATAAAGTCTGTAAATGAAAATAATTCTGTGATTTAATATTCGTTCAGTTATGCTCAAGTTTATATATGAATTAGTTTTAATTAAGTTTCAATAAGTTTCAATAATGTAAGTTCTTGCGTAAAGTATACAAAAAGATGTAATTATTTTATAAATTACAATAATAAATAGTATCGTCAAAGCATAATTATAAAAAGTAATAACATTGATACATACAAAATGAAATATTTATCTATTACATAAAACAAAGTGAATGTTTTATCACTTGGCACAAAACTAACAAGAACAAACTAAAATTGCTCGAATTGCTGTAAATAACTTGCGTCTTATTAAATTCGTAAATGGTGAGAAAGTAATGCTGGCATTGTTTGTAACGATGTAAATGAGTAGGTTTTAACTAGACTAGGAAGATGGCCAAAAGAGAGGAATAATTGTATGATATATAAATAATTATTATAAAAATAATGTTTTCATCAACTGTAACATGTGAAAGCAATGTTTATTGCATTCTGCTCAGGCGCAATAAGAAATTATAAAATATAGTGTTTAACTCTTGTATAGTATAAATAATAGTAATCATATTGTGAAAAAAAGAATTATGTATTTTCTTGTGGAAGAGAAATCACATTCATATAAATGGTCAACAAACAAAATAGCAATTGAGCCCATAGAAATATACATGTACACTTAATTTACGTATATACTTAATTTACGTATATACGTATATATACATCTATAAATATATAAATATCAAATGCATATAATCTTTTGTGTGTGCTGAAAAAGAATTTTAAAAAGGACAATGATTACAATTAAAATTTTATAAAGTTAAAATTACATACTTTTCGATCTTGTAAATGTTTTTTTTTTTCAATTTCTTTGTGTAGCGTGCTGAATATAAATATCTGCTTTCCACTCTCTTGGCTATACATATATAACTACATTATTTTTCGTGTTTTGTTCGAATCCATCTTATGTAAAAGTTATGGAGTTACATTATATATATTTTCCATAAAAGCCAAATGTAACAAATGAACGAATTACTTTCGATATTATAAATATGAAAGAAAAATATTGCAAATGTCTTGTGGAGTCTCCAGCATGTCCGAATATAGTCGCTCCTCGGAAGATCTTGGGAATAATAGGACGCTTGCTTATTTGTGTTTACTAATTTTTTTTTCTTGTTTTGTATAACTGTGTAAATAATGACCATACATTTAATGGCACTAAATGGTAACCGGATCACGTCTTCATATATTTTCCACAACAAAATTCTGCCATATATATATTTATTATATATATGTGGAACTTGCACTGGCTTTTTGCGCTACACCGTGTGAACCGGGTGCTTTGGTAAAGTGTCTTTTCTGTCCACTGTCTGGAACACCCTAATGAGTTCAGGAGGCTTTTAACAAAATTAATTCATTTCCATTCATACGCGTATTTTCGTTCAATTATTATAATGAAATATATGTACAAGTTATATATGAATTATATATAATTATATCAATGAAGCTACTGTATAAGAATAAAAATTTTTCCTTAACATATCAAAAGAACTAATTACATATAAATCACTTGTGGGTAATGTCTCTAACTCTAAAAAAGGCATTCATAAATTCGTAATATTAATTGAAATGCATATATGTTTAAAAATATCATTTTTTACTTGTAGAATCATAATATCTATATTTAATTTCAGAATCTGTAATTGTATACAATTCTTATATAATTTTTCCCGGGCGCCCAAGACAATTTCTTTGCAGATTTCATCCACAAATGCTTATCAAAATTTAAACGTGTTTTGCTTACGACAATAAATTTTCAAAAACTAATAATAATAGTTACGAAGCAAAAATATTAGCTAATTTTGTTTTAAAGCAGTGGAAGCTTGATGGCTAATTTAATTCTAAACATAAACCATTTTTGTTCGTGCTATTGTATAAAGAAGTCTTTGTAATGAAAAAGAAGGGAACTAGTATACATATAAAAATAAAAGATCGTCGTTTTAAGTGTAAAATCGCAGATCAACGAGCGGGCCTGATAATTTTTGGGGCATTGCTGTATATTACAATACTGATGTTAACAGCAATAAATGATATGTATATTAGCACATTAAATTCTTTGTTCTTTGAAATTATTTATTGATAATCGTGAAAAACGCAGCAATGTAAATATCTTTATATATCTACATCTTATTTTAATATATGAATGGTTTGTCTGTACTATCTTTTCTATTTATTTATTAATTAATTGGGTTTTAACATTATCTTATATATAGATTATGTATTTTACATTTTAATTCGAACAACTTTGGCTGTTTATCAACTAAAAATCGCGTGTCTTCAGAGTTAAATAAATGGTAAAGATTTGTAGGTTACCTTTTTTCTTTCTTAATATCTGATGGATAGCAATGTTTATTTTACAGTAGAAAATTTTATGTTTTGTTAGTTAAAAGTGTTTTTTTTTTTCATATATTAAAGTAGGCTTTTTATTATATTATATTCCTTTGCGAAGTTATTTATCTGCAGATGTTTTATGTAAACACAATAGTGTATTATAAAATCATAAAAAATTTGTTTTAGAACAAGCATTTCTGCGTTTTTCTACGGTCTCATCCCAAACCCTCAGAATCTGATTAGGACTGTTCCAGACGATATGGTGGCATTACTAACACATTATGTAGCTTTTTTATTTTTTACACAATGTCTTTCTATTTTGTTCTCATAAAAATGAAAAAAATGATTGTTAGTATTCGTACGCCAAAGGCGACAAAAGCGAAATTTTATCTCAGTAGTCGTAGCGCCATGTTAAGAGTGTAATTTTCTTACTTTTTTGCACAACACTGGTAAATCTGATGTATGCACTGTCTGCAGCAGACCTAATCAGACACCTCCTATCTGACTATCTTTATTCTAAACTATAATAATACATAATAGAATAATTATTATTAATGCTGTTGCGCCGCGAATCAACAAATTGGTGATTGTATTTTGGTGAACAAACTCTGCATAGGCGACGAACCTGTTCAATGCTATTGCGTTTATTTAACTTTTCTGTAGAAAATACATTAAGTATACAGTAGGTAAGTATTTGGCTTGGTTTATTTGATCAACTAACAAAAATTTAAGTATCAACAATTTGTTCATAATAAACAGAAATTATTGATTTATTAAATTATTTCTCGTGATCATGGTACAGATTTTATCGTCGTAGGCGTAAAATATTTTTCCAATAATTACACTATTTGAATTCATATCCCAGTTGAAAATATCAAAATGAATTTTATATGGAAATCAATATAGCATCCACATGAAATCCATATTATGGAAGCTATATCGAAATCCGTCCCAAAACGGGATATATCCCATTTGTTGCTCCCCAGCCTGTAGTTGACGTATTGGTATAAATTGTCATAGAAAAATAACCATCTTTAATATAATGAACATTGTTTCTATTATTTTTCCATCAAATTAATTCATTTTTTACAAAACCTGAGATTTTCATTGATTGATTATAATCATGATCGTTAAAAATAAGGTAGAATAGTTTCTCCCTTCGCGTATGGAATTAATTTTTTATAAACATTTTTAAATATGTTCCATATGGATTTCTATGTAGATTTTTTATAAAAATGTTAAAAGTACGTTTCAACTGGATTTCCGCGTAAGTACGTTTTATGTTGATTTCGATCCATTTGAAACATATTTTTAAAGTGATTTTACACGTAAATCAACGTGGAAATCCCTATAGAACCCTATACTTTGAAAGAAGAAGTGAAGCATCTATAGATTTGATCTGTGATTAGCTCTTGGATAAAAGACGCGAGAATTCAAAATTAAATATGTATTTTTATTTAATAATTATTATTTACATGAATGAAAATGATTGAAGTAAAAAGTATTGAATAATTAAATATAATAATAAAATTAATGTTAGTTGTAGCTTAAAATATAAATAACATATTTTATTTATTTGTTAAAATGATGGCCAGAAGTAGTGAAAATGCAATACGAAATGCCATAATTTTTAAATTCCACGGTAAAATTCAAAGCAATAAGCAATATTATAATCTTAGAAGAATTAATTATGTTAATATTAGAATAAATTATGTCAATAATTACTTATGTTCAGATTTTATTCTTTATTTAATACGTACTTCATGAAATTATGTCAATAATTACTTATGTTCAGATTTTATTCTTTATTTAATACGTACTTCATGAAAAAAAAAAATAAGCTTATAGTTTCTATAGCCTCAAAATTTAGTATTCATGAAAAGTAAATGCACTACAGTATTATATCAATTATTAAAGATTCATTAAAATTAAAAGAAAAAGATTTCCGGCTCATGAGGAATAAATTATTCTTAGCATGTTTTTGAAATAAAAAAGGTACATATAAGTAGAGCGCGCGCAGCGCGCATGGATTTCGCTAGTACACATGAAAATCTTATGGAAAGACATTTGAAATTTACAACTTTTTACATTTCAAAAATGTTTCTACAATAATTTATTTAAACCTACATGGGACAATTTTCTATAATGATTTCCATAAAGAATTCCTCATAGATTTCTATATGGATATTATGACGTTTTGAAACTCATTTTGATATAGATTCTTTATTTATTTCCATATAAAAACCATATGAATATTTTTAACTGGATAGCAACATGTTCCAGTGAAATAGTTATAACTTCAATTCTTCAATATATTTTTGTTAAAAAACTTTTAAGGTGGCTCCACACATTAAATCTTCTATTAGATTTTAACGATTTCAAATATGTACGTCAACTTTCGCATCAATTCTAGGTACTTTTTATTAGAAGCATTAAAATACCATATAAGAGTTTGAAAAACAATAATTAAATGTCGTAAGTCACTATCAAGAGTTTTTGGATTGGAGACATACGTCTATTTGTTGTACAATTACAAACTACAATAACATCTTTCTATTAAATTTCTAAATCAAGCTAATGTTTTACAAAAGTTACTGAAGCCACTTTGATTTTTTAGCATTGTCTCCGCAATACAAGTACTGTTATACCTTAATGTAGAATAATAATTCTTAGTTTCCATAGATTCCTGTCTTTTTATTTGTAAAAACAATGAGTAAATTAGTTTTTTTCATGTTTTTTATAGTGAAAAGTATTTTTTTCTTATGAACTGTTTAGAATTTAATAATTAATTTATATGTGAAATATAAAAACAAATTGTTGTAAAAGAAAGCTTACAACGTTTTGCATTATACCCTTTCTTATATCTTTTAACAATATTTTTATAGGTAATAAGATCATTTTCAAAAAAGACTTTTTTTTGCACTTTTCATTAAGAAAAGAATCTTTCGAAAACAAGTTCAGTAAATAATAAGAATAGTGTAATATAGTTTGCTGCCCAACCAAAGTAGGTAGGAAAAAGGACGAGTGCGTGCATCGCTTATGCGTCCGCGTATCGTCTACCATTTCCGTTATCTCACTTGAGTGTACTATTTATTTGTAAATTACCTTTGGGGGTTACAGTCTGCTCAAAGTTTGGGGCATTTTCTTTTTATGTGAAAAAAAATTGCATTAGCAGACCACTTAAAAAACTCAAATAATGGACATCTTTAGTTTTATTTTAAAGAAATGTTGAAGGAAGCCACTTTTTATACGGTAGTCATTCAATATAGAGAAGTTTTATTCATTATACCATGTAATGGAATAAAAATTAAACTAGATAAAAAGAATTTTCATTTGCTTTCTTTAGAATTCAAAAATATTCAAATATTTGAAGAATATATACTCAACTTTAACAACAGGTTCTGGTAGAATCAAAACAGATTTTCTGAACGCCAATTGGCTATAATTATAGCAAATAAAATAAAAATTAATTATTGTTCAGTTATACTTAGCATATTTTAGCAATAGTATAATATTTAAAAAATATATATGTATTTATGTAGTCTGAATAAAACCCGTTTTTTTGAACCTCCGGAGCAAGAAATCGATCATTTGGCACCCATTTAATAAGCATAAATACTCGACTTTTACGCCCCAGGTTCAAAAAATAGTACACGCAACACGGGCGTAAGGTAATTCGGTCTGTCGTTATTGTCACTCACGCGGAGAGAGATAAACTCGACTCGAACAAGAACCATCTAGTTTGCGCCTTTGTTGCGTAATGTACTATTCAGTCGTGCTGCATGATGCATATACTATATGTACCATCTTTGATCACAGACAAGCAGATCATAGTATATATGAGCAATTTTGCAGAGAACATTAAACAGCTGGGTACAAAAATTTTATCAGATGAAAAAATGTTGATTCCTTCCAAAGATTATACATGATTTCAAAGATGAGTGTAAAATATTACACGCGTTTTTGAAAATAAATTTAAAAATGGCCAAACCCGCTTATTTGCATTTTCACAGTAATATTTTGTGTATTTTACGTTCACCTTTGAACTTATGTAAAAATAAAAGCTCGTATTCTACAAAAAAAAGCTTGCCACCCAATTAACCATGTTTCTGAATTTTCGTACATTTAAAATAGTTTGAAGAACCAAAAAAATCTTGTTCGGTGAATGTACCCATGAAACAAATTTTTTTTATTTTTTTGTTCCCATACCTGTGCTAGTGGTTTGATGTTTTTAGTAGAATTTCTCATTTGAATCACGTAGCACTAAACCTAAAATTATCACAACTTTGTTACGAATTATTATTTTTTAGTTAGACAAAAGTACTTTTTTCTACATTTAATTTATATTTTTATGATTATCGCTTCAAAAAGAGGCTTTTTACATTATTTTCTTAAAATTAGACTAAAAACGTCATAACGCGAGTTTTTCGAATCGCTAGGATCCACTATTTTGACTTTATTCATACTTTCGAATAAAAAATCATATAACAAAGTTTGAGCAGGATTCCTGACTTGACTCCTCTCTTTATTCGTTTGTAGCGTTGGAAGTGCCCGACACGATCCCTACCTTACCGGCACCTAAACTTTATTTTTTTATCGTATTAAACAAAATTTTAGAAAAAAGCGTTTGTTCACGCCCCCCGAAATGCTGTAAGGTATACCCTTTAAATGATTCCATACATTAGATTTTTCCAAAAACTATTCGGAATTTTTTGAGGCCTTATTCTGATATACTAATTTCAAAAACGTTTTTGGAAAAATAATGGTGGTAATCATTTGGAAATTCTGATAGTGGCAAGAATGCTTTTTTCCAAAATTTTTGTTTAGATGCGATAAAAAAATTAAAATTTAAGCGCCGGTAAGGTAGGGATCTATTTTTGGGTAGAAGTCGCCTTTAACGCATTTTGATTAATAGTGTGAGACGAGATTGAATTCGCATACTACATTTGACTAAAATAAATTATTTCACACACTGCTAATAAAAATAGGCGAACAAATAATCCTTTGCAGACTAAAATAGACGCGAGAAATTGAATTTCATAGACTGCCTATATAAGAGAGGCGAACTCTGCTCAAAATTAGTTATACATGTTTTAGGATTTCAAAAAAATAGAGAAAGAAGAGTTATAGACAATTCCAGAGATTGTTTAAAACATTTTTTTTCTATCATTCAGTTTAAAAAGATCTCAATAATGTTTAAACTACTAAAAAAACAAGCTTCACTTTGTTTTTTCAGAATCTAAAAAATTGAATTTTGTTCAAAAAGTGATGAAAATTTTTGCCAATGAAAATGCCTCGAAATATAGTAACTGATTTTTTCGATTTATCGAGGCATTTTCGACATTTAACTTTGAATTGCCGCAAACGGGCAGAATTAAAACTTGTAGATTATGAAGAAAACCAATGAAAGCTTGGTTTCTCGATGAAATGAATTTATTAGTGGTCTTTGGACGAGCCGAAAATATTCTCAAGTGAGCTAGTCGATCCACTTTTTCCATATCGAAAGAGTGTGCTGTATTCTAGTTTTCTCTAGTTCCATTTTCTTATTTAAAACGTTATCAGGGAAATTTTGTAATCTAAATAATTGACGTTTCATGTAGAGACTATTTTTAAAGGAATTTTTCAAAATTGGTTCATAATTCAACTTTATTAAAGCGTTAGACCATACAGCTAAAGCTTCTCTAGTTTTTGACAACGAAAAACATACCGCAATATTTAAGTGGAGATCGTGGCCTATTCTAGTGAGTTCAAAAAATAATATTATTATTTTTAGCATGTTGTCGCGTATAATGCATATTACAATAAAGTTTCAATATAATTATCATCCTAATAATATCCATCAGGCATGCACATAAGACATAAGACATGTATATAAAACTCAAAGTAGGGAAACGTACAGTGCAAATATCGCGAAATACTATAACACGTAACTTGAATATTCATTTATTTTTAGAGAACGAACATGTACAAACCAGAAACTACGCAATGTTTATAGATATCGAAACATTTGTATACAGAATAATAATACATTGTTTGAAAAAAATATTGAGTTTTATTGATATCTTCTTTGCACGTGCATAAACATATGAAGAATGATGTGTATTACTCGCTGGGGGGGAGGGGGTCCCCGTATGACTCGAGGTGTCCAAGGAGTAACTTGGGCTTAAATGATAGATTTTGGCACACTGATTACGAATATCAAAGTTACTTTTCATATACTTTTGCAATCAATTTTTTATTAACAAATTAATTGTTTAAACGCTCATATCTCGAAACCCAATGAAGGTTTCCAGTTCAATTTTCTTTTAAAATCTTAATTTTTTTATTATGCAACTTTTTTGTCCTTACATTCATTTCGCTAAACTCAATAGTTTTTGATTTATGAGCGAAAGAGAGAGAGAGAGAGAGAGAGAGAGAGAGAGAGAGAGAGAGAGAGAGAGAGAGAGAGAGAGAGAGAGAGAGAGAGAGAGAGAGAGAGAGA
>JAPYZP010013056.1:0-10693 GCA_030522985.1 Torymus sinensis
TAGTTTACATTTCAGGTAACTGAAAATCGACTTGGTTATAGCCAACAAAATATTTGTAAAAAATGTTATTAGAAATTTACGAAAGTATCCGATTTTACAGCATAAAAAAATTGTTGAGGTAAATCCGGATACTTTCATTATTCTTTCCAAAATGAATTTTAAGCGTTATTCGATATTCTAGAAATAACATTACAAAGATGTAAAAACGTTAAGACTGTCTAATATATTTATGCATTTCTGTATAAAAAAACAAATTAATTTTATATGCATAATGCATGAACAGCGCACTAAATATCTATTGTTTATGTTATCATTACATTAAAAGAAAAGAGAAAATAAGCTATCCGGTTTTACCCCAAGTTCGAAAAAAAAATAATTGAAAGCAATTTGTCTTTTTTAATTCGCCTTTTTGGTCTATCGAACGTTGTTAAAATTAGTGAAAATTAGTCAAATTGACGTAGTTGGGTTATACATTTATTATACTTTGAGTGTCATGAGGGTGGGAGGTAGGTTGATATAATACAAAGAATAATAAGCTTCGAAATATCTCGATAACCCGTTTCAATTATATTATAGGAGAGCGACTGCCCTCCAGGAATATACTTAGCTTCCGAGCGCTCCCACGCTTCTTGATTTCGTTTTGATGTCATTTTCGTACGATTTCGAATATTGATTTTTTTTTAATTTTCAGGGTGGTAGAACGAATGCTTACGAAGGGCAATATTTTCTTTTTCATTAAAAAATGTGTAATTTGTTTGGTCAGAAACAGCTGACAATCATGGTGAGATTCACAATCGTGTCTAGATAGCACCGAATGTAAAGTTATTAATCACAGACTCTTATCTGATTATCCTAAAGCGTTTTTCATAAGTAACTGCTGTTTTCTCTTATTTAGAATCTTCTACGTGGCTATTTCTTTAAAACTCATTTGAAAATAAATTAAAAGTCAGTAATTTAGTTTTAATTAAATTTGTATAAATTATTGTGTTAATCATACTTTTTTCATAGTTAACAAGACAATAGCGCATGACAAAAACAATGAATAAAAACCCGAAACAGTCTATTAAGTTTTATCGATATACAAATTTTATAGATTATATTTGCAGAAATATTTTAGCGGAAACTTCAGTGTCAGTAATATTTGATGTTTTTAAAAAAAATTATAGTCGAATCCAAGCTGGTGATGCACGTGTTTGTAAGTTTGCAGAAACTTTAATTTTGGACCCTCTGTTCTACATGTGTTTAACATTCTTATACATGCAGATAAATTCTTTTCTACTGTGGATAACGGTTAAACGGGAAATTTCGACATAAAACTGTTTTTATATTTTCATTGTGCAAGAGAAAAAAATATAATAAAAATGGAGAAAGAAAAATTGAAAATTTGTCCAATCTTACAGAGATGGAGCAGCAGGAGGAGAATCAGGAAGGCCGGGGCTTGGTTGACAAGCTCAAGAAGTGCACTCGCAACATGGCGCATAATGTCAATGAGGCGTGCTCCTCACCCAAGGTACAGAGCCGAATGACTTTAGCAATGGGTGGCTTCTGCGCGTTTGTCCTGCTGCCGCTGGTAAATCTACTGTCTCTGCTCATCGGCCACGCGGAGATGTTTTGGGGCTACATGTACAAGAACACCCCGATGCAGTTGCACGGCGGCTACCTGCTCGTCGTCTGGATCTACGTCACCTACATCGGTGTCTTCCAGTTCTACTTTCCTCAGCGGAGCGATCGCTTCCCGGCGCATATCACCCGCTGGTTCAGGATTGGCCACGCCACGATCGTCTTCACCTGCGCGGCGATCATCTTCGGCTATTTCTATAAGATCAACTTTTTCGATCGCCCGAGGAAGATTCCCTTCGACATAGACCAGGAGTATCTCCTCGCAGCCGGCTTTCTGATAAACGTCATCACCCTCGTCGTGCTGTATATTAAGAGGCCGGATGACCTGTCCTGGGGTGAAATCATTCGGCTGCCGTTCGAGATCAACGTTTACCGACATCTCAAGTGCTGCAGCTTCGGCGCCGTCATATCTATGCTGGTCTACCAGCTCGATCAGACGTCCGGCTTCGATGCTAAAAGGGATACTCTCTTGCTGTCTTATTACTTTTGGGCGATTGTGTATTGCTCTTGTGCTGATATAGCCAAATTAATTGTCAACGTTAGAAAGGGGCACATCCCGTTTTTAACTAGACGGTCAGTAATGGTAATAAGAACTAGCGACAGAGTATAAAAACTAGCTTTTATTCCATGACTTTTAGCAACGTTTTATTTTTAATAGACATTTTTTATAACAATATAGTGTTAAATACAATATATATACTAATATTTTGCTATTTGTTACAATGATTTTTACATAAAACATATTGATAATATGTTAATAATATTTAAGATGTGTAACAAAAGTAAAACTTTATGAAAATACTTCAAAAGTATTATCATCATTACCATAAGTTGAAAATTAATGCAGGTCAAAGGTGAAGAACAAAGGCAAATTAAAACGAAAACATCTAGAATTTATGGAAATTTTCACACCTTTACATATAAGAAATGTGTATATCATAATATTTAGGTATAATTTTTATAATTTTTCGTAGGAAAGTATTAAAATCTTGTGAAATTCACCTAATTTCAAAAATATTAACAAGTACTTAATTAACTTTGAATAATAATTAAAACACATTTCCGAAAAGAATTATGATTAGAAATAGATTTGGAGAAAATTAGAAATGTTTTCTTTCACACTGAAATACAGCATTTATTAGTGAATCGGATTATTAGTCATAACATTAAATTGAACCAATGATCATAATCATATGTATTTTTTAAATTGTATGAAAAATTTGCTATACCATGTATTTATGTGGTTTTTTTAATATTCCAAGATCAATAAATACTTTAATATAAAAGTAAGTAAATATAATTTCCCACCTATACCTACATATCTGTGTTATCCACATAAGATTTTATACGAAATCGTATCAGATGTCTTTTTTAAAATTATTAATTAAAAATATTATTTCTTAGAACGAATTCATTCGATTTCTTTTTGAAAAATTCAACTTTTTTCGCAATAATTACCATTACAGCTAACGGTATCATAAACAAGAAAACATCGTTGTTGGATTTTAATCGAACGTTATAAATCACACATTCAAAAACATATATATTGAAACTTTGAGCTTTGTTATTTCAAATATTGAAAAATCAGATTAGATATTGTAAATTGGAAAAAATTGATCGTTTAATTTAAAATTTATAATCATTCAACGTTTGAAGGTTGTCGAAATTTTGAAATCAAGGTCATTTTATTTGAAAATAAATACGTTCGATGGTTGTAGCAGCTATAGAAGAACTTGTAGCTATACTTATCAACTATTGTATAATAATAATACTAATAATAATAAAAATAAGAATTACACTTAGTTTATATACATAAAAGTTGTTGCTACACATTAGATAAATGTCAAACATTGGTATTTTGACTTTAAAGCCTAGTAGACAAACCATTTGATTGTATTAAAGGAAGTGTTATAGTTTTTGTAATTTGTTATATCGGTTATTCATTTGGATACAAAATATACTTATTTTCTGGTGAATTTTATTGGTGCTTTGATCAAAATCATCGTGTAACTTTTCTAATAGCCAGATTGTTAAGAAAGCGTTTGATAATAAATTAGAAATAAAATCTAATAGTTTGAATACATAGCTTATAGCCAATCATAATAACAAATTTTTTTTTTAAATTATGGAAACTTATTTACAGAGAAAAATGTTTACTAAAAATTATCGAAAAATATTATAAAAAAATATCAGCATCAAGATTTTATATTAAAAATATAATATTATTGGTAATTTTTCAATTTATAAGGGAAAATATGTTGCAGTTAATTATTGTTTAACGTTATCCTACTTTGGAAATGTATGATCAGTTTATATGTCGGTGTATTGGAATGCCTTATACCGGCAGTTTTCTGCTGTACCGGCCACAATGTTTTCAATTAAATATTATAAAGTTGTTTAAACCTTTTTCTGGAATTCTGAGAGTTGGCGCACAAAGGTAAACTTATTTCCTAATTCCCGGTCAAATTTTAGATAAATCTATTGGAAAATAAGGACGAAATTTGAAAAATCGCAAGACGTCATATTTTGAGGTTAATATAGTAATATCCGATTAATATGCGACGTTACGATTTTTCAAATTTCGTCCTTATTTTCCAATAGATTTATCTGAAATTTGACTTGGTATTAGGGAATAAGTTTACCTTTGTGCGTCAACTCTTAGAATTCAAGAAATTAAAACGCTTTCAACAATTAATATTTAATTAAAAACATTGTGGCCGGTACGACAGAAAACTTTGTCGGTATAAGCTATAGGAGCATTTGACACATTGACCACACTGCTCTGTGGTTTTAAACGTTCTATCATCCAGTAAAAGTTTGAAGTCGAAATATCAAGTGGTTTTTGCAAACATTTTGAATGAAACAAAATTCAGTTTCATTCAAAATGTTTGCAGAAACCACTTGATATTTCGACTTGAAACTTCTACTGGATGATAGAACGATCAAAACCACAGAGCAGTGTGGTCTTGATTTTTTGTGATTCTACGTATTTTATTTTTAATAAGCTTTAAACTGTGTCAATTACTCGGTCGGTAATGGTAGGACTATGTTACCCCGTAATGTAAAATTTTGGCTTCGGTAAAACAGAAAGCTATGTCGGTAAGTGACCGGAAAGTTTTACCAACTGCTATACATAATTTTCAGTTTCAACGCAGTCCAATATCAATTAGAATCAAATATCAACAGCTAAATTATCGAAAATAAGCTAATGTATTTTGATATGTCAAAACCGCAGTTTTAGAATTTAGAATTTTTAAATAATGTTTTATTAATTTGATAATCCAAGAGTTCGTATATGTAACAGATATATACTAGAAGGAACATAAAAAAATTTTTTTTCAGATATATTCAAGCAATAGTTACTATGTTATTGTTCCAATTAAACACAAAAACTTCAATAAGTTCCGAAATTTTTTTTTGTTTTTTATCCGATCTCAACGAAATAAAGCTTACTTTGTTCGTTATGAAATTTCAAGGCGAGTATCCATGGGCAAATTTATGATACGAGTTACCAATACTGCGCAATATCAATTTGTTCATTAAAACTTGACTTGCTTTTCTTAAACAAATTTACTTGTTTAATTGCTCCTTATCAATTCGCATTATGCCTTTAATTCGTTAGGAATTGATTGTAGAGAAAAAATGTTCAATAGGAAAAAGTTTTGTTTTCATATTATTTATAACTTTTATATTTAACATTTTTGTGTAAAATCAAATTCTGTCAAGTAATGAGCAAAAATCAATTATTTTGTCGATTTTATCACTATTGCGTTTACAAATATTGTTCGTAGATGAAAATGTTCAATGTAAAAAAGATATGTTTTAATTAGTTTTAGCAGAAGCATGTGCTAGATTTATACTGAAAATTAATTCTCGGTACATTAAGCTTAAATAATCTGTATTTTCAAATTTTTAGTTGCTCTGGCGTTTTCTTATTTTTGGATTCGGCTCAATATAGAACTTTCCGGTACTTATAATTAGACGAGTGTCTGGTACAAAATTCGTTCCGATCCGTCGAAATTTTGCTGAGATAATAGAGCAACTTCGGTACATATTACAGACGTACAGGCATACATACGCTCCAGAAAACCCTCGAAAAGCATTCACTTTTGGGAGAAATAGTTTTTATATACTAAATTGTTAGTTTTTAAAGTCCGACCATTTTTACTCTGGTGAAATTATAAGGCACTCCAGAGCAACGCTTGTGCCTAAAAATAATAAAAGAATAACGGAAACTACAAAAATGTTGATGACGAAAAATTATAGAACCTCTGTTCTTCCTTTAGCTGTAATCGCATAAGTAGTGTGCAATAAAGGCGGCGTTATATGGACAGTCAATCAAGCTTTTCCTCAATTGTTCACTCGCAAAATTTTCTTTGTGGTACTCACATTATAATAAAATAATAATATGATAATATAAATTTGTGTTACTTTTAACTATATTCCATTCCGGTACTGGGCAAGGGGCGGCAAGTAACGAAATTGCGTGTTTAAACAAAATATCAGTAGCAAAAGTTCGACTGCGACCGCTTTATCTACAATGGCCTGGCAAGATTCCTGCCATTGTAAGTATATGTATATGTATAGGGCCGCCTCCCCTCAGGGAGGCGGTGCTATAGGGTTGTTTTTTAGATTTCCTCGCTGCGAAAGGGGTGGAGCTACTGCTATAAATGAGCCATTGATGTGGTTTTTATATATAGGGACACTTTGAAGCGGTCATACACCTAGTGGGCTCTGAGGCCAAAAATTACAGCTGAAAAAAATAAAAAATGTAGTTTAAGCAATATACAATCTATTATCTACATATTATAAGTAAACACTATTTTTGATAAAATGGCACAAGACTTTGTAGACTCTGTAGACCAATTTTACTCAGAGATTTGTTACCGCTGGAGCACAGGCCAGTGTATATTAGGTAGATAGATTTTTCTCAAACAATAAAAGCACGCCCAGCCCTTAATAATAAAACTTTACCTATTATAGTCTCTCACCAACCCCTGCAGAGCAGGCAGTAAGTAAGGTATAGCATTTCTGAAAGATTAGTCTGGCAAAAGATTGTAAAAATTACGATACGTTTAAATTTGAGCAGATCTCAAGATTATTTTGCTAAGATTCAAATATTAGCTGGCATCTATGTCAAATTTCTCTTTCCGGCAAATACACATTAGATGTTTATGACGTTATTAACTGATGGTAAGTATTTCTCTAAGAACTTATATTCATTGGTAACATGAAATGTCATTTTCCTGTAATCGTCTTTACCATCTGTGAAACTGTAGATTTTTTCCATACCGACGGCTTGCGTATCTTCTTACAATTTAGGAAGCAACATATATTTTGTAAGTTATAAATGATTTAATATTTTATAATTTTGATCATTATTTTAGTATGAACTTTTCTGATAATTATATGTACAAATTTATTACTAACAAAATTAATGTTGGTTTTTAGAATTTTAATCTTCATACTTTTGATATAGTACCCAACAAAATTTATTATTCAAGAAATAATGTTTCTACCACTCGTAACAGAAATTAGTAATATATAGTTAGTATTGGCAGAGTTGAAAATAAGTAAAAGATTATACAAAATGAATAGCAGCGTTTTATAGTTAATATATTATTATGTATATAGAGTTAATTCGTTATTGCTTCCGCAAAGAGTTTATGTCACCGATAAAAAGTTTCCAATAACATATCCATCTTGTATGCGTCTGTATATTATGCTTGCATGTACGTGTATGTGTATAATTTCATAAATCGGGCAGTCCTTACATCCAGTGGAATAAAAAATAAAAAATTTTTTCTTTGTTTTAAGTTGATAGACCAAAAAGTAGTATTGGTCTAAGCTTTGTTTCTACTTTAATTTGAACAATTTTCGAAAAAGAATTTTCAATTAGTTTCATATTTAAAAGTCAATATTGTGTTAATAGTGCAATTTATGCAGGGTTAAAATATCTAGGTACAACTTAGTCTTGTACAACTTGGTCAGTGTATAGTAACATCATCGTATGTACTCTTTTATATGAAAATTTTTTTTGGAGAGTATATCTGTTTACCAATACATGTGTATAAGCAAAAGCTCGATGCCAAGAAAAATGAAATTTTTCAATATTTACTAATTTATATTGATTTTGTTTTTACAAAAAATAATACCGAGAAATAATGAATTTAATTCGAGGAAGTCAAGTGGCAATGTATTGGCAGCAGTTTTTGTGTAAAATGGGGCTTTACGTATGTTTCGAAAACGAAGTATTAATCAAGTATCAATCTTTAAATGTTCTAGAAGAAAGAGCTTAGTTTTATTTGAGTTGAGCATTTATGTACACCTGTCAAAATGTATTTGTTATTAAGCAACCACTACACTGTAATAAAACAGCATTAATTTAGAGGGAAGTACCTGACGTTTTGCAAAAAGCCGATGAATTTATACCTCCTTGCATCGTTCTACTGCATTGTAACATAGCTACCGTCGAGGTCGGAAATAGTGTCTGCCTGAACAGCTGGTTCACACCGCACGGTATGCAGCAGATCGTCAACAGCATCCGCCTCACGAACATCACCGACTGAACCTTCGATATAGGAGTCGTTTGCCATTCTTATCCCCGTGCCTAGACTCTTTTTCAATGTCATTCATTAAACTAATGCGACTTCATCTTCATACGTATTATTTATTAAAATTTTTATTTATTGAAACCCAAAATCTGAAATAATGTTTTATAGAATGAAATATTAAATTCCAGTGTATACAGATAATAAAAGGCTTGATGAGATAAATATTGCACTGTATATAGATATATCCTACTAGATTAAATAATGTTAATACGGTAAAGAAGAATAATTTTTATACAAGAGTATCATCTCCAAAATAATAAATGTTAAATTATCAAGCTATAAAAGACGAAAATAGTAAAGATAATTGTAGTATAATTAAACAATCTTAACAAACGCTATAGTACAGAATAAATTTGTGATGAGTGTTTTTAAATTTATGGGGAAGATCAGCTGCTTATAGAGAAACTGTGAAAATAATATTGAATACACAGCGTATAAACATTTATTTCTGTGTATGTTATTCTTCGGAATATAGAGATTCTATAGCAGGTACGCCTGTTATTGCCAGTCACACTTCGCCAGTCAACTTCTAGTGTTTACAGCGGCTTACGCATTCTCCTAAGGTAAGCATTCTATTCTCCCTTGAGATGAATTTTTCATATATTGAGAGTTTCCGTAATTATTTTGAACCTGTTTTAAAAGCTATTTCGTTTAGTTTAGTTATTACTTATGATCATTCGATTTACAAAGAAAATGATAAAAGTGTTTGAAATTTTAGGGGGCATAATTTTGACTTGACGCTTGTGATATTGGCACAAATAGCTGTATTGCTTTCGAAGAGCCATGGCCGAGCCGAACGTCGAACAGTACCCGAGTCTCTTCAATCGTCCGCGCAACCTCATTCTCCTTCCCGTGCTCATCGGGCTGCACCAGGTGGCCGCCTGCACCGAGGTTGCCTACGGCATCTCGTTCAGCAGCCTCGCGTTCTTCACTCATGGCACTCAACTCGGCCTCAACGGCGTCATGCTCTTGAGCCGGTTTCTCTCGGTGCTGGCGACCTGGCATAACGAGCGCTACTACTCGTTGAGCTACGTCGGGCCCTCGATAAAGTTGAACTTCGCCGTCAGCCTCGTCTCCGGCTGCTTCGCCATCCTCTACTTCTACATGGCTCTTCACAGCTTGTTCATAGCGCCTGCCGTCGAGCTCGACGCCAAGAGCTTCCTCATACCGTTCCCGGGAATCCTCGCGGCCCTGGGCGGCATCTACGCGGTCCTGTCGGCGTACGAGTGGCCCGAGCAAAGCATAGCGGAGAGGAAGTCGGCGGAGAGGACGTACCATCATCTGCTGTCCTGCATCTTTGGATCCTTCGGCGTCGCCCTCGCCTGCATAGAAATATACGCTTTCGGGTTTGTCGTAGCCGATGCTATTTGCACGCTTTGTAACGCAGCGCTGATATTCATGTCCGCCATGAGCCTGGCCAGGGAGTCGATTGAAAGGTCGATAGCTCTGAGGAAGGGGGACCTCTTCTTTATGAGGTCCTACAGCAAAGACAATTTTATCGGACTAAACAATGTTTTTAATTTCTGACGTGAGAAATGAGAGCAGCTTAGAACATTTGTGAGATCTATATGATGAGATCTCATTGAAATTTTAATTAATTGATAAGTAATTTATTTTTAATGTAAAAGCATCAATTAATATTATCTTTCATTGAAATTATAGAAATAGAATAAACTAAAATATTAATATTGGTAAAAAGTATTGATAACAATTTTAGTCGCTCTTTTTCAGGTTCATTAAAACATTATATTTATTTATGCGTTTAAATTAAAAATAAATTATTTATTAATTAATTAAAATTGCAGATGAGAGCTCATACGAGTGAAACTCATATACCGGTCTCATATGAGATCTCATCAATTATTTTCAAGCATTAGAGATGCTTAGTCCAATTTAAAAATGCTTAATTTGACAATTTAGTGTAGACATAAACAATTTTATAATTTTCCACGTCGAATGGAAATCTATTAACTGAATTATTGTAATTTCGTATATTGAAATGTTTCTATATAGTATTTTAAAATAATTGTAATATTTTATGTTCAAAATTCATGTAATATAATATAACATGATATAATTTTAGTTTGGAAACGACAATAAAAGTGTATGACAAAGGTAACATAAAAAAAATATAGATTCGTCGTATATTATGTTTTTGTGGCTCTATATCTGTAACCTCCATGCAGCCAAATATTTAACGCTATACACATACATGTTATTATTTAGTTTTAAATAGTTCAGAATAAAAATTAATTTCGAAAATTTAAATGTAGTGGAAGTAGCGAATTTTCGCGCCTATTTATTACAGACCAATCGAATTCAATCTTTCATTTACTTATTGCGTACTGAACTTATTTTACAGTTGTTTTTTTCTTAAAGTACTTAGTAAAAGCACGATTCCAAAATTAATTTGTAACTTATTATAAGCTTTTTAACTCAAATATATATTCAATTACAAA
>JAPYZP010013064.1:0-12498 GCA_030522985.1 Torymus sinensis
GTTTCTCAATAACCATATTAACCGTAATCAGTTGTATCTCGTACCTTCAGAGCCAACACATCACGGTGTATACAGAGATCGTCTTTCACATACATGGATCGATCTTTTTATTATCCGTGATGCTGCTAGAGTCCTCAGTTATGAGAAATCGGAGTCTCCGTTTGTGGCTGGTCATGACTTAATCCAATTACAGATGCGTTTTTATAAACCACCGAATAGTTGTAAAAAAATTTTTACTCGCAAATTGTATAATGTTAACCGTGAAGAGCTTCATTCGGCACTCTATCGGCAAATCGAATTCCTTTCACCTGCGTCTCAGAAGGAGCTAGCACAGCACGGTCCCTCGGAATCCCTCACACTTTTTTCGCACAACACAGAAGCCAACAGCACCGCTCGTTTTCCAAGTGAAAACATGAACGTGTCCTCTACTCTGCTATCAATAGCTATCGCTATAGCTTCATCACGTCAAAAACCCTGGGTCACTCGGGAAGCACAGCGTCTCATGAAAACTCGTGATCTCGCTTATAAGCGTGCCGTTGCATCGGAACTTAACAGCGATTTTGGCCAATTTAAGCAACTGCGGAGTCTTTTTTCAAACTTGCTCGACACCGCCAAAATAATCACATCGCCAACAAATTGGCTAACACGCGATGCTCGTGCAAAATGGATGGAGCTCCGTAAATTCGGTGTCGTAGATAACAGCCTTCCATCACCGTTTTCTCGTTTTTCTATCAATGACCTCGCGAGACACTATGCGGCTGTAGGCTCTAATGCGCCACCTCTCATGGACACCGACCTCATTAATGAAGCTGCCGAACCATCATCTCATCGTCATATTTTCGATTTCAAGATGGTATCGATCAACGAAATTGGAAGTGCAATTAACGCGTCCTCTTCTAAGGCCACAGGGATTGATGATATCTCGATGCCAATGCATACGCTTCTTCTGCCTACCCTGTTGGATCCACTCAAAAATATTGTTAATCACTCGCTGAAGCATGGCACTTTTCCAACAGAATGGAAGAAATCTCTTTTATTTCCACTGGCAACTCACAGAGTTTCTAGTGTAGAGCCAACAGCTTGATCCCGGTCAAGCAAGTTTCCGTAGAGGGCATAGTACCCAAACCGCTCTTCTTGAACAGCGGAAAATCACCGCCATTGTGTTATTCGAATTTTCAAAAGCCTTTGACACAGTTCCGCATAACCTTCTGCTACGCAAGCTTCGTCGGATCGGTTGCTCTTCTGAAGTGGTCAGATGGTTCTATACGTACCTCTCAGTGGACGAACTCAAGCCGTCCGCGATGAGTCCGGCAATGTCTCAGCGTGGACACATGTTACAGCGGGTGTTCCTCAAGGTAGCGTCTTGGGCCCGCGGCTGTTTTGGATTTTTATTAATGACCTACCTTGGTGCCTTGAGAAGTCGCGCCATATGATCTTCACGGACGACACTCAAATTTACCACTCGTTTTCTTCCACCGACATGGATGAAGGTATTGCTGCGCTGAGCCGAGATGCAACGGCAGTGGCGAACTTGGCTGCTGCTAATGGCCTCACGCTAAATGTTCAGAAAACAAAGGTCATTATCATGGGCAGCAAAATCTACACCTTACGCATTGGATCTCGACACCATCCCGAAGGTTACAGTGGCCGGAAGACAACTTCCATATGAGCAAGAGGTCAAGAGTTTGGGAGTTTGGCTCACACCGTCTCTTGACTGGACCAAACACGTCAGCGAGTATCTCCGATAAATCTTCCGCTCACTCTATTCTCTGAAGCACTACAGGCATGCGCTAACGCGATCTCTCCGCAAAAGTCTAGTTGAGAGTTTGGTTATGCCTCACTTTGACTACGCCTGCGTAGTCTTCAACGACTTGCACGGTACCCTTGAAACCAAGCTTTATCAAGCTCTTAACGCTTGTGTTCGTTTCGTTTACGGCAACATACCGCGTCGTGCGTATGTCACGCCGTATCGTCTTGAACTTGGTTGGCTCACTCCATCTAATCATCGTGATTACTTCACGGATTCACTAGGCTTCAATGTGATTTGTCACCGTTCGCCCGCATATTTAGCAGATAAATTTTCCATCATAAATGTCGACATAGCCATCAGGAGTTCAAGCCCCTTTCCGGTGCGTACTCTCTACTATAAGCCACGTACTCAAGCCAGATACTCCTCTTTCACCTATAGCGCATCAGCAATCATCAATTCTGTCTCCTTAATTCTTTCAAACGATCCCTACTGTCGTTCCTATTAGAAAGAGACCGTAAAGATTGGCAAAAGCGAATTATAGAAGAGGGTTTGACGATTTTTCTGTGTCCCTGCGTAATAAATTTGTGGTGTATAAACTTCATATTGTAAAGCATTGTAATCGCTAATCCGCATATGCGTACCTACTTTTAATTTTATAAGCTCCGTTGTATTGCAAGCGATTGTTACTAAATTCGCTTTTATATACCGTACAGTTCATGCGACTCGTGTGTTTATTACATGTGTTTATTAATTTTCTTAATATTCTCTCTGTCTATATTATATTTCGTATCTCATTCTGTATCACTATTTGTATATATTTTTTGTATTATTGAATTATTGTAATTTCTTAGTGCCAGATTGGGTCATACCCAAAGGCCGAATAAAAAAATCTAAATCTAAAATCTTTCTCTCTCTCTCTCTCTCTCTCTCTCTCTCTCTCTCTCTCTCTCTCTCTCTCTCCCTCTCTCTCTTTGTCGCGCGCCCTCAGACTCTGTCCAGGCTGCAACCTACGTGTAGTGCGCAACGACCCTGTCCATGCCACCTGCATAGCCTGCCAGCGCTGCTTCCATTCTACGTGCCTGCTTGTGACCGGTTCATCACCGTGTTGCAGTACATGTGACGTCGTCTTTGCGGCTGCTAGCTTGTCTGTCACCACTTCCGAGAATAGTGCAGGCTTAGCAGCCTCGCCCGCGCCTAACAAACCACCTGACATGGCTGCGCCCACCGCTACTCAGCACACTGCAAAGAGACGTGCATCAACTCCCTCTCCGTCCATCACGCCTGTGTCGAAAGCACACTGGTCTAACTCTACTGGCGTCGCGCCATCAGCTTTCCTTGTAGCCGCTGAACAGATGGATTATGGGAATGAGGCAGGCGCTCCATACATTGAGCTTGACGCAGATAGTACGATGAGGGCCGCGCTCTGCGATGCACCTCCTTATATGCAGGTCTTCTACAGCCTACTGAAAAGCTCTTACGACGCCAACGCTGCCGCTCTGGCTGAGAACTCGCGTGCCCTGGTTGACAACTCGCGTGCGCTAAACAACCTAATGTCTCGTGTTGACGCGGTTGAACGCGTAATGTCCCTTAAGGTTAAGCCTCCTTGGTCCACCATTCTTTTCACTCCACCTCAATGATCTGCTCGCGGTCTTGAAGCACTCTAAATACCATCTGTATGCTGATGACTTCGTCATTTACACTAGTGGTAAATTCAGCGAAGTTAATGACATTATTAACAAAATTAAGGTGATGTGAAACCCTAATTTCAATATTTTTTAAATCAACATTCAAACGTTTATTTCGAAAACGACGAACGTCAAGCGCTCCGTACACGTAAACACTGTATTCACAAATTTTTTTGAATTATTCTATTAGCATTTTCGTTATCTATGCTCGTTTTAAAAGTAGGTCAATTGCAGTGACCTACTTACCGACCGTACGGTTTTTATTTAATTAAATAAATTCTCATGATTTTTTGGAAAAAGACGAACGTCAAGTGCTCCGTATATGTAAATACTATACTCAATTTTTTGCCATCATTGATATTACCAACAATTATTTTATGCCAGCGCGTGTAGGAGACTCTTTCTCATACAGAGGTTATAAAAACGTATGCCCTACATCTCAATGATCTGCTTGCGCGCTGCGACTGGGTAGCTATGAATTCGATTGAATCCGATTTGGAGGGCATATTAGATTCTTTAAATTCAAACATAAACTTTGCCGGATGGGGTTAAGTTATATTTACAAAATAAAAATGAAAACTCTAGCTAGATACCAAACTAGATCCACAGGGTTCTGTCCTGGGTCCTCGATTTTTTTGTCTCTTCGTTAATGATTTACACGACGAACTTGACGGAAATATTATTAAACACATATTTTACGCAGACGACCTCCAAATTTATTTACACACCACAAAAGACGACATTCTGGAAGGTATTGCACGGCTGTCTAATGTGGCGCAAATGATGGCTGAATGGGCAGCGTGCTCTGGGTGGATCTCAATGCTGGTAAGACCAAAACCATCGTATTGGGCTATAGTATCTGTGTTAATTGTATAAACTCATTGGATCTACCAGGCATCGATGTGCGGCCTGGAGATCGCATGCCATTTAGTAGCGAAGTTGTGAATCTCGGTGTTACACTGGACAGTAAATTAACATGGAGACCACACATTGACCAACTCACAAAGAAAGTTAATAAAGCCCTATACAGTTTGCGGTTCATTAGAGCATGTACCATCGAGACTCTCCGCAAAAAATTAGTCGAGTCCCTAGTACAACTACATCTTGACTACTGTACGGAGGTCTACCTGGACGCAACAGACGAACAGAGAGACAGAGTACAACGGTTGAGCAATGCCTGCGTGAGTTACGTCACTGGGGCTAGGAGAAATGAGCACATCACCCCCTATTTGAGACGCTTGGGCTGGCTCCGTTCGGATTCACGCAGATTCTATTTTGGAGGCCTGCTAAGATATAAAATACTACGAATACGTGAGCCCAGTGATCTGGCTGACTTTTTATGGTGAACAAGCCCAAGCCGGTCAGCAGGGGGTGCATCCGGAGATTCTATTCCCGCCTTGAATTATAAGACGGGGGAGGAATTCTCTCCCCCCATCCTGCGCTAACTGCCATCACTTTCGTCATTCAAGAGGGCTATGCGCTAACACCTGCTAGATCTTGACCCTTAGCCCCTCTTTCGTGGGGAAAATGAGCTGTCAGTAAGAGGACCAAAAGTGGCTAACCCATTCCGACTCAGGCTATATGCCTCGAATTGTGATACAAGTTTATAAGTTTTCTTATATGTGATATATTTATAGTAGGTTTTGATGTCACTTTGGGTTCCCCAAAAATTTTGTACCTTTAATGTTAATCTGTGATATTATAACTTCTTGTTTTACATCTATTTTTTTATACCGTTTATATTATACTTTTTATTTTCTTTTTAATATTTTTACGTATGTGCTATTTGTACGACAGATTTATATACACAAAGTATATACATATATAATGGAATATAATTTCTCTAGTCAGATATGTAAACAAAACCAAACAGTATTTTTTAAACTGTTACCAAATTGCTTTATTATGTATTTTTTTTATTTTGCCGCAAAGGCATATAAAGACACACCTATCTATCTCTCTCTAACGCTGCGCCATACTATCCATCTCTTTCTAACGCTGCGCCATACTATCAGCAGGGTTAGCAGATGGCGATCTTCTATCGTTTCACTCACGAGTAAGTGACGTTACATTATTTGAGAGTAAGTAAGACCAAAGATCGCCATCTGTCAATCCTGGCTATCAGCGCTCTCTCCTACTCTTATACGCGCCACTATATCAGCGCGCTCCTCTCCTCTGTCGTCCGTCGGCTGCTCGGCTATTCTCTCTCGCTCATGGGGGTTCTCCCTCTCCACACCGCACTCTCTCTCTCTCTCTCTCTCTCTCTCTTTCTCTCTCTCTCTCTCCCTCTCACTTTCCAGGTTGCATGACTCCCCTTCTCGACCCGTGCTTTCCCTTTATGGTCTCTCGACCCGGTAGTGTGTATGTGTGTATGTGTGTATGTGTATCCCGCTGATCGTCCTCGACGCTGGCAATAACAACAAGACAGCGCTCACGAAACGAGTGCCGATGTTCTGCCAGCGCTGAGCAAGCAGCTAGATGTGATTCTGTCATACCCTTTACATAACTCTTTACTTCACCTTTATACACATGAATTACTTCGGTAGAAGCCGGATGGACATTTTAGCTTTTTAATATAATAATAGATAGATATTTATACTCACGCGCAATAATTGCTCGGAGTCAGCTCCATTGTCAAGCATACTTGAAGGAGTAGGTGGTAATTCGTGAATTTTATCAGCATATGGTAACACGGTTACGCTAATTCTTTCAGCTATACGCTCTTTTGCTTTCATCCACTCGTCAGCTAGTTCTGTCCAGTTTGTTGACTCGATTTCTAAGTCTCTTTTTGATCTCAAAGGTGAGCCTATAGTACATAATAGAATTAAATCAATAGTTATTTATTATTAAAATTAATCAATTGACATTTTTACCTATAGCCATGTAGTGAATATTTGTCATTAGACAAAGTAAACAAGTAGTCCTTATGATCCATCGTTGGCTTAGCATAATACAATAAATTTTGCAAATTTTGATCTGTAACAAAAAATTTTATATTTTTTTTTAAATTGCATATTGTTAATTTTCAGACTACAAAATAAAAATACATTACAAAAATATAGGAATTCTAAATATTTGCATAACTTTTAATCAAAAGTTGAAAAAAATAAAAAGAATTAAAATATTTTCATATAACAGAAGTATATTCTGTAATTAATAAAATACTATTTTTTGTCCTCACGCCGCACAATGAATTTTTGCGGCCCGTATAGAGGTCGCGAAATACTAAATGTAAGGCCTAGGCCGCAAAATACATTTAGTATTTTGTGCCCTCTATACGGGCCGCGAAAGACTCATTTGAGGCCTTCGAACCAAAAAATTGCATATACTACCACGGACGCAAGCTGTAACATTCCCCCGAGTGCGACCTTTAGCGCCGAGAATGATATATTTTGCATCCTTGGTGCATAATATACTAATTATTATTTACTAATACTAGAAGGTGAGCGCGTCGCGCGTTTTCACTCATTTCCGCGCCAAATTGATCTCGTTCTCTGGCTTCTTTTAGGATGTAGAAATAGACAGACAATCTCATCCGACATAAAGGAACGATGTCATTAAGATACAATGAGAAGTCTCTCTAAAAGAAGGGATTGTTTGGATTGTGACTATCAATCAACTTAATTTATGCTGAAGAACATTAAATTTTATTTAATGCATTGTAAAATTAAAAATTCATAAATGCCTGTACAAAAAAATGAGCTCTTTTATGGCATTGAAAATAACATTGGAAATGGAAAAGAAAATTAATGAAAAAATCGCAAAAAATGAAAAATATTCAGTAATAACATTTTTTCAACTAATTCTTACACTTGATTAATATTTAACATAATTCATGTTTATTTTATTCATATAAGTAGTTCGATAATTTTTTTTTGCTACACAAACAATAGAGAAGGGATAAAATGTGAATATCGCACAAATTCTTCTAGTTTAAAAAAAAAATTAGAATGACTGCAGCTTGTTTGTGATAAGACGTTAGGATTTATAACCCTGCAGAGGTTTATGGTGAAGTATTACCTAAAACCTCTGTGAGTTTCAAGAAGATTGGGGTTTTGGAAACCTGACTCTCTCCTAATTTGATCCTAAATCTACCTGAACTATAACGGGGAGATTTATCTGTGTGGGAAATAACCATTTTCTCCCGTTATATTTTGGTGGTTAAATAAATATAAATTACCAATAAAAAGCAGGAGAAAATAAAGACTAATTTCTAGTCAGCGGATTCAATTATATAAAGTATATATTAAATAACAATTATATATTAAATTTTGATGCATCAGACATCACATGATATACTTGGCACCAGGCACTGTTAATATTCAAAGCTACAGACAAAATAAAGTGAACAGTGTCTCTCACTATACGAAAAATCGGTAGCTCCGAAGAAGAGGAGCGAGTTCAGATGGCGGGAGTAAATTGCCAAGTTCAGATAATCACAATGACAACACAAAAAACATTCAAAAAATTTCATGTAACATAAATAAAAGAAAACAAGAGATTTTAGACAAATATATAACTAAATCTAATGCCTTTAATTTCTAAAATTCCTTTGAATTTATTCTTTGAATTTATTCGAACAACAAATCATGTTATGCGCTAGCCTCGCAGAGGCTATAAAATTATTAAGATAGAGTTTTGCGTAGCAATAGTTAGAATTTACTTATAAATAGTACATTACGCAACTAGTGCGCAAAATAGGTCATTCCTGCACGAGTTGAGTTTGTCGCCCGAGACCAGCGAGGTCCCGCTATAGCAGCACCTCAAGTATAACTTTCAACTTACTTATTTAATTAAAAAAAGTATAAAAATGAATTTATTTTAGTATAAAATCATAAAACAGATCCAAACCTAATTAGTTATATCCAAGAGATTAAACAAATTTTACGCATTGAATGTAAAATATGTATCGGAACTTTTCCCTATGCTGTTTTTGTCTCGGTACTAGATATTTTACCTTACTCGTCGAGGTCCAAAAGGGATACTTCACGACGATTGACTAACATTTCATAAAAACAAGCTTTCGCCGTCGCGAAAGCCAGAGATGATATAGCAGTCAAGAATACCATACAGTCGTCGCATTCGCCGAAATTCACCAATAATTGATATATCAAAACACTAAAATATGACATCAAGACGAGCAGATGTTTAAAGACTTAACTAAGGTTGTAGGTATGAAGATTGCGAAGGTTCAAGCTTCGATTCTAAACACAAAAAACAAGAATTAAACTAAACTTCGACAAATAATTGGAGAAAGACACAGGAACCGAATAGAGTTAAAGGCATTTGCTTTGTCTTATCTTAATTGGAGGAGATAACTTAATTTTTATATATATATATATATACATAGAAACATACATGTAGCGTTATGGATTAGTGTCAGAGAAATGGTGACAGAAACGTAGAGACAGAGAAATCGAGACAGAGAAATAAAACAATGATGTAGAGGCAGAGACGTAGAGAAAGAAAAGTAGAGACGTAAAGACAGACACGTAGGGACATAGAAGTAAAGTCCGAGATGTAGAGACATAGATAGAGACAGAGACGTAGAGACGTAGCTGTAGAGGCAGAGATGTAAAGACAGAGACGTAGAAAATAAGATACGTAGAGAGAGAGAGAAATAGAAACATAGACGTCAAGACATAGAAATGGAGACAGAGAAATAGAAAGAAACATCTAGAGACAGAGACGTAAAAAGAGAAAAGTACAGACAAGAATGTAGAGACAAAGCCGGAGAGACAGAGATATAGAGACAGAGGAGTAAAGACAGAGAGGTAAAGACAGAGGTGTAGAGACTGAGACGTAAGAATAGACACGTAGAGACAAAAAAGTAAGAGACGGCAGAGTCATAGAGAATCATGCAATTAGAACTCCTATTACAACTTGAATTTACGTATGTACAAGAATGGGAAATGGCGAGCGGAGCGAGCAGGGGGCGTAACCTCACTAGTATATATATCTTACTATATTATATAATTGTAAGCCTAATTCTGCCCTATACCCTCCGCGTTCCTCCGCGTTCCTCCGCGTCCCTCCGCGTCCCTCCGCGTATCCTCCGCGTATCCTCCGCGTACCCTCCGCGAACCCTCCGTGTACCCTCCGCGTCCCTCCGCATCCCACCGCAAATAGGGCCTTGTCCCTCCGCGTACCCTCCGCGTCTCTCCGCGTCCCTCCGCGTAACCTCCGCGTACCCTCCGCGTACCCTCTGTGTACCCTCCACAAATAGATCCTGTCCCTTTGTATGTCTCAGGCTCTTTCTCCATATATTCCGTGCCGTGAAGTCTCGTGCCGTGCCGTGCCGTGCCTTGTCAATTTTCAAATGAGTACAAATTGAATATGTGCCACAACACGCCGCGACACAGCAGGGGAGGGTACTGGGTGGCACGCCTCGAAATGCATGGAGAACGAGCCTTAGAGTAAATACAGATGCGTAGAGACTGACAGGTAAGGACAGATACGTAGAGACAGAGAGGTAAAGAACGAGACGTAGCGACAAAGATTATAGAGTGAGAAACATAGAGACAGAAGCGTAGAGACAGAGACTAGAGACAAAGCCGCAGAGATAGAGACGTAGGGACCAAGACATAGAGACAAAGACGTAGAAACATAATTGTAGAGACATCGATTAGAGACAGAGAAGTAGAGACCGAGAAATAGAGGCACAGACGTAGAAACATAGAGACAGAGACGTAGAGGCAGAAACGTACAGACGGGGAGAGGGAGACAGAGACATAGAGACCGAGAAACAGATTAGAAACAGATACGAAGAGACAGGAGTCTAGAGTCAAAGATGTAAAGGCAGAAATATAGAGAACGAGATGTAGTGACAGAGAAATGGAGACAGACAGAAAGATAGAAAATAGAACGTCGAGACAGAGCAATAGAAAACGAGACGGCAAGACAGAGACAGGGAGACATAAAGTCAGACATATGTAGACCGAAAAGTAGAGAAAGAGAAATAGAGGCAGAAGCGTTGAGACAGAGAAATAGAAACAAAAATGTAGACCCAGACGTAGAGATAGAAACGTAGAGATAGAGGCGTAGTGACAGACATAGAGACAGAGGCGTAGAGACAGAGACTTAAATACAGAGGCGTAGAGACAGAGACATAGAGACAGAGGCGGAGAGACAGAGATGTAGAGACAAAGCCCTAGGCAGAGCCAGTGACAGAGACTAGAGACAGAGCCGCAGCAATAGAGACGTAGAGACGGAGATTTAGAAACATAGATGTAGCGACATCAATTAGAGACAGGAACGCAAAAACAGAGACGCAGAAACATAGATGTGGAGTCATCGATTTGAGACAGAGACAGAATCGTAGAAAAGGAGACGGGGAGACGGAGACATAGAGACCGAGACATACATTCAGAGCTATAGAGAATGAGACATAGATACAGTCACGTAGATACAGAACCATACCCTAACGGAACTACTATGTTCGCTCGCGACTCAAGGAGGCGAATGTGGTATTTTTGGCCCGGGTACTTTCAAAAATATTATACGCACCAAGGGAGAAAAATAGGTAAGTTTTTCTCTCCTAAGATCCGTGACATACTATTCTTTAGCTATTATAGACCACTATATTCAAGTACATGTTCAATTGAAAAATGATATTTCATTAAAAAAATAGAAACCCATAGTAAATTATACATATTATATTCTAGATTACATTTAATATAGCTACAAAATTCTAACCAGGGGTTGACGAGCGGAGCGAGTCAGGGGGTACCCCCCTTCTATATATATATATTGTAAGATTTCGCCTTTGATCGAAATATGTGAATTTAAATTTATTGTGATTGTAAGTTCCCAAGTATTTTAACAAGACAAAAAGGCAGACTTCTAAAATTTTTCTTAATGATTTTTGATATTTTCATATTCTTCGCATAAATGACGACATGCTCAAGGATTGGGTGATGAGAACAGGCATAGTTAATGATAAGACATGTGATATAAATTTAACATGAGGGGCAAACCCTCTAACCTAGATTCTGGTGCTGTTTAGGGCAATCAGTGCTGCGCTGCTGTCTAGCGTATAGACCAGCTCCGTAGAGCTTCCTTGCTCCCACGCACTCGAGATCAATCCATTCTCGTTTTTTGAGCCATCCGTGTTCCGTACCACGCCCGACTGGGTGTAGGGGTGGCTACCGTTGGCCCACTCCTTCCTGTCGGAGATGTGCACTCGGTAGGGTTTTAGAAATATGATTATTCGCCCTATCTTGTTACACCCCCATACTTTCATATCAGGGGGCAGGGTCTTATCAAGTATCTGGTCGAACCCGCTCCCTGTGCCAAAAGAATATCTAATTATCCACCAAGTCTTGCTCGCTTCGCCCTTAATGAAAGCGTGCAGAGGTGGTATACCAAGTATTAGTTCTTATGCTGCAAGGTGTGTGGTGCTCGGAGAGCCCATTATGCCCCCTATTACTAGTCTTTGTACTTTGTTTAAGGGGGTCAGACACCTTTAAAATGACGAAAAATCGATTTGTCTTTTATTACATATTTTACTAAAAAAACACTTGTAGAATATGTCCCAAATTGTTTTAAAGCATTATCTATTTTTGTTTTGAGAATATACAGAAAACACTGATGTAGCTTTTAATTTCTTTTTTGTGTAAATTACATTTTTTCCCTTGTATAGATAATATTTATATAATCGTATATTGATTTATTTTATTTCTTTTTCATTTTTTTGTTTTTAATATATTTAAAGTTTTTATACATATCTATATATACTTCAAAAAATCAAAAAATAATATTTGAAACATTAATATAAAGATAAAAGATAAATAATATAATTTATGGACGTTATTTTTGAGAAAAATGAAAATTTGTATTTAAAACTTATGTTAAGTTAGAACAGTAACAACCTGACTTATCGCCGACAGCTTGCACTTAACCCTTTATTGTAACAGAGATGATTTTAACCTATATAAAAGTCCGCAAGCAATGTAAACATGCACCGCTGTCATTTCATATAAACACTGTCAGTTAATATCAGTATCAGCACCTTTTTTATACAAAGTGTAGTTCTAAGTTTTCATTGTTTCCAACGGATTTGAG
>JAPYZP010013066.1:0-11181 GCA_030522985.1 Torymus sinensis
ACTATACGGTATCGATAAGTCGAACTGTATTTTAAAGATCTTTGGTATCTAGGTTAGCCATTGATATAAAAGCTAACATCCGAATGAATTCACATTTTTCTGTACCATGCACTCCGGAAGAGATTACGCTGCTACTGGCCAATCCTCATTCATAAGAACTATGTCACATGGAAATATGGGATAAAGATGAAAGAAATAAGGTCAGTTTTGTAAGCACAAATAAGGAGAGATTTTATTTTCGTTTAAATGTATATTCAACCCAAAATTCTCTTACATACGGCTGTCATGTCGTTATTTATTCCTCAAAAAGCAGTATATTACAGCTTTACTCATTCATATTCTTGACATATTATTGTGAATTACGGTTTTGATCATTACGAAGTACACCATCTGAAAACTTTTGTTTTACATTGACTTTCGCAAAATGAAAAATATCCACTTTTACGTTCACATTAAGTTTTTTTTACTTGAATTTATTTCTTTCACATTTGCCTTAAAGGGATTAGAAAAAAACCTGCATACAAAATATGTCATGCATCGCTAAAAATTATAGCAATACTTCAACCTATTAGCCCGCGTAAAAATGATCATTATTGAGCTCATGAGGCCAATATATTGCATATTGCTATATGCAATTTATTGGAAACATTTTGGCAAATGCGCATGACTAATCAATATTCTTCCTATATAAGTATTACCAATTTTTAACAAAATAAAAGGTTAAATGTATTGCCAACATATCGGACATATAATTAGACTTAGACTTTATATACGGCAAATGATATTTCCAATATATATAATACAACTATTACAAAGTTATTTTCAAGTTTTTTAATTAAAGTTTAGATTATGTTTGAAAGGTGAAAATATTGAAAAGTAGTTGAAGTTATTTTTTTTTTAGGCATTTTCAGAACTAAATTTCGTTGTTCTTTAAGTATGTCTTAATCTTTACAGGGTCGGGATTTAAGATTCCAGAACGTCCTTGAAAATTGTCCAAATTTGTATCATATTATATAATGTATTATATATTATATTATGTAATATATTATAAAGCTCCCATCATGGCTCGAGTCAATATTTCTGTTTGCCGGCCTAGAAGGGTAAAGTCAACAATTTCGGATATCTAAATTTGCAAATATGGGATAAATAAGGGTGTTGAGGGACGCCAAACACGATGATAATGTCAACTTTCTAAAATTATTACATCTTGAACCTTTTATATCAGAAAAAGGGGTTAATGTTCAGTTTTTACAACTCTTCTTTTACCTTTACCTGGAGGGTTTCAGAATATATAGATTTCCCAGCCCTCTGAACGTTAAAGTATACCAAACAATGACAAACAATTAAAAATACTTTTATGATATATTTATTTTTGAGAAAATAAATTTTATTTTGAAAATATGCTTCAAAAATCAATTATAATGCCAAGAAATGTCGCATATAAAGTTTCAAAAGCGCAAACTAAACTACCAAAGTTTCTTGAACATTATTGCTTCACATTTGAGGTAATCAAATTTATGCTAAAAAAAAATTGTGTCACAAAAGTATATTTAATTTTTCTTTTTTTTTTCTTTCTTTTTATTTAACCTTACCTAAGCCCTGTTTCGGGAAAAATGTACAATTAACTTAAAAAAAAAAGTTTATCCTCAAAAAACTGACAATACATCTTAACTTGAAAGAATTGGATAACTTAATTTTCAACTTTAATAATTACGCGAGCCCTCAACAGCCACCTCAAAATTACCGCTGCGGAAAAACCAACATTTCCCAAAATAAACGTCACTTGCATAATTCAAGCTCGACCGACGGGGCAAAAAGCTGAGGGGGGCGGAGGCCAGTCGCAGTCAGCGAGCGAGCGCAGCTGCGGCCATGCATATTTACGTCAACAAGAGCGCGCGAGCCCGCGCGTATATATATATATATATGCATGCACGTCGCGAACAAAAGCGCGGCTGCAGGTGAGGTGCGATCGTGCTCGATCGCCCGGATGATGCGATTCGTAGCTCGAGA
This sequence comes from Torymus sinensis, assembly GCA_030522985.1. Taxonomy (NCBI): domain Eukaryota; kingdom Metazoa; phylum Arthropoda; class Insecta; order Hymenoptera; family Torymidae; genus Torymus; species Torymus sinensis. The sequence goes on from JAPYZP010013066.1 coordinate 2,011, forward strand.
CCTGGATCGATCTTAAAAGGCGCGCACCACCACCTCGCCTTTCTATATACGCTGCCCGACTTTCGTTTGCGTTCAGGAGTGGAGGAATTTTGGGGGCCCGGCTAAATGGGCAAGCCTCGAGTGTTTTTCCGAGGTAGGGAGAAGGAGGTGCTTTTATAGGATGGCTCGATGGCGCGAGTTTCTTTTGCCGCGGAATGGCCCGCTTGAATTTCGATTGGCACGCGCGCGAGCTCTCTGTGCCCAGCTTACCAAAGTGGTAATGATTCTCGTTCTGAATGGGCGGCAAAGTCTTTAGGGCGATTGAGAAAAGTTGAAAGAGCTTGGTTATAGCTCTTGACTGAATTCATTACCAAAAGAAAACACGTTTCCAAGGTTCGATAAAATTTATGATTTGCACTAATTTCTCTCAATATATAGAATTGGATGAACAAGATATTAATAGCGATAGAGAAAATTATTTTTTTGAATCACCCACTTTGCGTCCTTGGTGCGTAATGTATACTATTATCTAATCAGTACTTGATTGAAAACTTACTTATACGCTAATTAAATATATAAAAAAGTTTTTATTACAATAAAATCCAAATATGACTCAATTTTGCACTTTAATTCACACGGCATACATCAAATACCTAGAGAAAGAAAGATATATACGCGCAGTCATGCATATAGTCCTCATGCATACTCTGCCACATACGCTCCTAATGCATACCAATCGTTTTTCCGCTTAGATCCCGGGCAAAAAACGTGACCCCGATCATGCAAAGAGAGCTAACGCTATATATATACAAAAAAAAATTTCCCCAGAAAATAAATCCACAAAAGTCCGACTAATTGAGACAGAAATCGCTGTATAATAAAACCTTTAACCGCCAAAACTAATTCTCTCATCTCCAGTCTCCGATCTCTCACGATAATTACATCGTCACGATTAACTCGTCAGCGCGAGAAGCCCGAAACCAAGGTGACGACGCAGTAAAGCGTCCCTCGCGCAGCCGTTATATAGAAAAGCTCTCGCTCACCCTCTCTCTCTCTCTCTCTCCCTCGTCCTCTCGGCGTCGACCGGAAGTTAATTCGATCCCGGCCCAATTAAGCCGGATATAACGCTCCCCAACGGGAAATCGCTTGCCTCTCTGCCACCCTCTCTCTCTTTTGCCGATAAATATGAGCCAGAGGTACAGACAGTGACGAGCTGCGGCGGCGGCGGCGGCAGCGCAGGCTTCGACTTTGATAGTCGGAGAATCCCGGATTTCGCGCTCGCGAGCTAATAGGATTTCGACGTTTACATCGATGATTGATACTGTGGCGCGAGCGCGCGGAACGTTTTGTGTGTACACTTTGGGGCGCTGTGCACTGTAGATAAACACATATACGCGCGAGCGCAAGGGACTGTGTGAGAGGAGGCGTGAGCGTCAGGGGGACGATTAATGTATTTCGGATTTGGGCGAGGGCGGAGGAATTTATACGCGCGCTATGGATATCATGGCTGAGTTCGCGCGCAAGGCGACGTTTCTCTACCCCCGCACGAGTCGCGCCGATATGTCTGTGACTGAAGTTATCGTTGCCATTGTAGTTTACCCTCTTGCAGTTAATAGTTCTGATGGACTTCTATTTGATAACGTCATCGTTTCACTCTTACTGTGAACGCATTTAATAGTGCTTGTGAACTGGTGATTATTATTGTTCTATTAGTTTAAAATCTGTAAGTTCGAACCAGATTTTTTTATATTAAATATAATACTGTAATATATTTAAGATCTTGAATGAAGATGTTCCTTATTTAAATGTTTTAAGAAGATTACAACGCGTTTTTTCGTGAATTTTGCAAAAATTATTGAGAACTCTGTAACTGACGTAATGCAACGTTATTATAAGTGTTAAGCATATGTAGCAACGTTTAAAAACCATTTCAACGCCAGGAGTGAGTTTACAGAATATCAGCAAACCGGGGCCCCTCCAAAGCCAACTTGAGTAATATAATTTAACTATTATGAAACAGTCGCACGTAAAATTAGTTATGTGCGCCATTACACGCGGGTATCGTGCTTTATAACCCAGCTTCTCGACCCAAATTAACATTTCAAATAGGAATTTAATTGCGACGGTACGACTAAAATACCTGTTTCGGTTCATGTTAACCTGAAAATTCAAGATATATATATCAAAATTAAACTTTGTCAAACGCGCGGGGTTAAAATTGATAAGGGAAGAATCCTCATTATGCACGCATCAAAGCAACAACCGAACCTTTCCCATTCATTTTGCGAACGAACAGGAATTACAGGCGCTAGCTGGACGATCGTTACAAAGGTCAGATGCACGCGCGTGCTTAAAAGAATTAAAAGTCAAACGTCCCATCTAATTATAAAAAAGTACTCGCGCCGAGGGCGCAAAGCATGTTTCCGCGGTGCTTGCAGGAGCATCGCGGCCTTTGGCAAGCTCGGTCCTTCACCTCGATTACCAGAAATATAAACGAAACTTATACCGTTGCATCTTAGAGGGGGCCCGAAATGAAGCAGGCAATTTATCTTTCTCATTTATTCCCGAGTGTTTTCCATTTTTCTTTTCCTCCGCTCTTTTCCACTCTCCTTTTCGTCTTTTAGCCCCCGACGTATCCTAATACTCCGCGCAGCGCACCCCTTAAATATTTTTTCTCCTCTTTTTGCTCTCGTGCAGGTTTGTCTCCTTTTTTTCGTATTTCTCATTATCTTCCGGGGCAAGTGCAAGCGCCCCGGCATTTAATTATTCGCTCGTTCCATGCACTCTCTCTCTCTCTCTCTCTCTCTCTCTCTCTCTCTCTCTCTCTCTCTCTCTCTCGAAAAAGAACGGAGGAGTTCTCGTAATTAAAATCCACGCGCCCTGAACTTGAAAAGCCTCAGCTTCGAATTGCGCAAAGTGATCCACTCGAAGATAACGGAAAATTATGCGGCAGGAATGGAAATTATTTTCCAGGAACATCAGTTATGAATCTATTATTATTCAAAGTTGAAGCTATAATTGATTGTAAATGAACTGTGAAAGTGTATATATTGCAATTTTACAATTCCATTGTTATTCTAAAATGAAAAATAATGATTTTTTTAATAGTGCTTTATTGATGTAATAGAGTAATATTTATAGTGTATAAGTATAAATACATGTCTGAGACTTCATGAATTTTAATGGAAAGGAAAATATCTAGAAAAAGAAACAGCGGCAAGATTCTGCAAGACAAAAAGACTGTTAACTAAAAACTCCGACCACATACATTGTTAAAAATTAGTTGAAAATTCAACAACAATTCAACAACAAAAAGTAATTGAAAATTCAGTTAAATGTTATTGAAAATAAATTCAATAACATTTGATTGAATTTTACATTCGCACCGTTTTTCGAAGTTTATTCAACTACATGTAATTGAAAAAACTCATGAAATTTTTTACATTCTCAATTTTAATAATTGAAAATTCAAGTAAAGTGCTTGAATTTTCAATATCAGAAATCTTGAACAGTGTACTTTATCTGTAGAAAATCCCATGGTTTCCTTGAAATTTTTTTAAAATTCTTATCAAAAGCTAAAAATTTGCATTATTCTTCTTCAATAATAAGTTCAGTTTATACAAACATACAATAATTATCTCAAAAATAATCTGCAATAATCAGATATATATACTTACATCACAATACGAGTTGCCATCAAACTATATTAGCAATTTAAATTACATCATGGAAATCTCATTAAAATTACGGTACAATGCTGTTTCCTTCTCGAGTATTCTCTCCAAACACCTTTACGTAATTATCCATTTTCAGTAATTAAATTCTCTTCTCCCTCTCGTACGCACACTCCCTCTCTTATCCTTTGTTTCACTCACTGTTTCACTGTCCCGCGTGAAGAACGACACGGCACATAGGAGGATGACGCGCGTCGGGGCGAGCTTGCGCTGCGATCGCTCCATTTGTCCTGCGCGCGTCGCGGGATGTGACGCGCGAGCGGAAGCTAATTTTGATAAGTGTTCCGCCAGCGCACAGAGAACCGAGCGATTTCTCAAGACGCGCGAGCCGCCGCCGTCGCCTAGAAAAGAGCGCGTCGACAGGGAAAAAATGCCGCCAGCTGAGGGGGGAAGAGTAAACTGCGCCACTCGGGGGGAATATTGCGACGGACGGAGAGCGAGAGCGAACTGCTCGAATAAATGAAATTTTTCCCGGCGACGCTGCGCAAATGAACGCGTGAAAAAATGTTACCCCCGTGAAAAAGCGGATCTATTACGGGTTCCCGCGTGCGAGTACCATGAAGAGTCGCCGTTGATGTAGTCATGGCGCGCGGCACGTGTCGTAAATAACTTTCGTTTGGGTTCGATTTCTCGCGAGAATCATAGCGTTCGAATAATTTATCATATAATAAATACATCCATGTCCAATGACATAAATTGGAGGGTTAGAGCTTATTAGGGGTGTCTGGTGATTATTCATGTACTAAATTTGTATGTATAAAATGTTTGAAATCCACATTTCCACACTGTACCAAGTTCCTTAAAAGATTTAGTACTCACAAAAATCGTAAAAATGTCATTGCACATAATTTACCAATGATGATAAGACCCTAGTTAGCCGAATTTAAAAACTATTTATTAATTTGGTTAATAAATAAAAGAAGCGCGTTATTGTATAACAACGTTTACTTCTTGAATCACAAATTGACTGATGATCGCTCATAAAACATATAAGAAAACGTGTTATTAGGCTAATTGAATACACAATAACCCGTAATTTAACTGCCCGAAACAAAAAGCTAAAAGCCGGTAGGTGGCACAGAATGGATGTTTCGCGTGGCGCGCAAAAAGATTATGGCGGATAAAAAGCGTAGTTTATGAGAAAAGTCGTCGGCCCGGTCGAAGTGAGAAAAACGGGGAGCGCTCGAGAGAAGGAGAGAGAGAGAGAACGAGAGAGAGAGAGAGAGAGAGAGCCGGAGGAGGTAAAGGGGTGAATGTAAAAACAAGCTAAACGCGAAAGGTAACGATACAAAGTGGATTGGGAAAAACGAGTTACGAGGAGTGCGCGTAAGCTCGCGCACGGGGCGAAAAAACGCGAGATAATGCACGCCGCTGGAAGAAGCAGGCGCGTTGGGTGAAAAGGAATGAGAAAAATCGAAGAGAGCAAGTGTTGAAAGATAAAGGAGGCAGCGCAGGCGTGCGAGAGGAAGAGAGAGAGAAAGAAGGAGGAAAGAAATAGGGTCAGTGCAGATCCAGTTGATAGGGTAGAAAGCAAAGTGCAGCGTGATTGGCTTCACTGTATCTTTAACCTCGATCGGCTCTACAGCCGAATTCTTTTAGCCCTAGTTGTATGATTTATCTTGTTGTTGAGACATTCTTTAAAAGCAGAATAATATCATGTGAAATGCTAGAAGATCGTTCTTCAAAAGGAAACCTTCATGCAATCATTATGATCTGTTTTGTTTTGATTTTTAATTTATGTATACATTTAAGGATATTTTTGACGAGTTTTTATTGGTAAATAATTTATCCACCAAGAAAGAAAAATCCACCAACATTTTTATATCCAGAACATCAATTCATTCAATATTGTATTCTTCATATCTTTTGGTAAACTTCTATATCGGAAGAGGCCTTGTCTTGCGTGAGATTGCATTTTAATATAAACCTCCAGGACCATCTTTTATTAATACAAAGCTCACCCCTGGGAAAATAAAGTATATTCATGTTACGGCAAGGTAAACTAAAAAGCGTTTAGAAATGATAAACTAAAATTATTGAAAACTTGTGTACATTAGACTGATGTGAAATATTAAAGAATACTTAATTTATTAAAATTGATATACTTACCTCATGAATTTTTATGAATAAATCGAACTTGTTAGAAAAGAGATTCTATAACGTGCTACATAAAAAACTTCTAGTGGAAGAACTTGAATCATAGAGCTTTCGAAAAATCTCTTAAAAAGAATAATAAAATTTAATCCGACGTAACTTCTATATGATTCCCAAGTGCCATAGAAACTAGTGCTCGAAAAAAAAAATGTTCGAATTTCAAAACTGAAGTATGTCAAACCTGAAATTCCCATTATTTTTCACCCTTCGAACAGGAAAACTTCAACGTCCCCAAGCTATATACGCACTACTCCCAAAGATATATAATTCAATCTCCGCGCAGCCTCGCCACACACTCCCGCTTCTCACCAAGCGAATCCGTCTCCTCCACCTCTCGCATTAGCCTGTTACCCACCCCCTCACCTCTCGCTAAAAGCCTCGAGCGAAGTAAACGCGCTGCAGAGAGGTATATATCCCAGCTGCGTATCTAACGTTTGATGTTTCCATCTCTTTCTGTTCGCAGGAACTCGAGCGAAGCTACACACTGTCGACGCCCGGCGACGGTGGCAGTCCCGTCTGCTGTCCACCGCCGTGCAGCCCGCCGCCCGCGCCCGCGGCCTACATATCCAGCGCCAGGGCCTCCTCGTCGCGCAAGCTCGCTAATGCCGGCTCGGGCGCCGGGGCCACGTCGCCGGAGCGCGATCCCCTCGGGAGGCTGCTCAGGTAAGCGAAAAGTCTGGCTACTGCCCTGTTGTCACATATACTACTACCCCGTGAGAGTAGGGCACTGCTTTTTCGATATCTTTTATTTAGTCCAGCGAGGGTTATAACATTTCGGAAATTTATTGCGTTACGAGGGGGATGAGAAATGTCCTCGGAGATAGTATATAAAAGTTTTTTTCTTTTAACTCGGTTGAAATGTGAAAAAGACTTCAAAATCCGGACGTTTCATTCAGCGGTTAAATTAATGAGTTGTGGCATTAATTTAGACGCACCACTTAATTTCGGAAAGTAGATAAGAACCGGGTCTAGTCCGACATGAACATTCGGATTCGCGTTTCACATTCACGTTTTTAAGTATATCTTTTTATACACTCTTTTGATTTTCATAAAATATAACACTCGTTAAATTTGAATTTTCTTCAGTTCTACGTGATTTTTTAAATTTACAGTAAAACACAATCATACAGACACTATATTAATGCGCAAACTTAAGCTTCTATATGACGCGTACGAAACGTGATTTACTGCCTTACTTACTCGCTGGTGCAGATCATGCATGATTAATGCGCTCGATATACCTACTAAGCATTGGATAACACCATACTACCCCTGTCGCAGATACTTGAAAACATTCTACCGGGAGCTCGGCACGAGGGATCCGCCCCATCTGCCGCAATGGGCCTCGCCCCTGCCACCGGGAACACTGTGCCCTGCGCACTTCCAGCCGCACCTGCAGATCGTCCACAAGAGCGAGCAGGAGCACCGGCTGGAGAACATCAAGATGGACCAGATTTTTGCACCGGTTAGGGTGAGATTTGTAACGCTTTGTTATTCCTTGGTTTCTGCGTTTTATTGAGTTCGCTGATAATGTTAATTATAATACCTCGTAGCTGTAGATGTTTGTAATTGTAGCAACCTATTTTTTGTTTATACTTGTTATTTATGTTAAAATATACCGACCGCATGATCCGGAAATGAGCATGGCTCGACTTTTTCCCCGAAGCTCCACCGTTGGCGCGCCTCGGCAAGCTTCACGGAAGCTCGGTGCTGCGCTCGGTAGCGCACTATGGGTCAAATAGCATTTCTTTTTTAACGGAAATAAAATCTCCGCTAAAAATAGAGATATCAATATGAAATTTTTTTTTAATTGCAAGCTAAGCTAATGCAGATTAAGGGGCAATTATTTAGAATGTCATTATCTTCGTTTTTACGAGTACATATTTCAAAAATCGATGTTATTTCGCTTTTGTTTAAGGTATATCGAAAAAAAATTAGTGGTATTAGTACAGCAATTTTTACAAGTTGTCGCATAATCAATGTAGATTAAGGGAACATTTATGAGAGCATCATCATCCTTTACGTTAGGAGTGACAACACAATGTGGTGCATGATGATGCAAGGGTTGTTCCAACTGTTTTCATCGCCTACAAAAACCCTTTACAATATTTTTCGGCAATTTTTCCCGTTTTTGACCATTTACACCCCTGACATAAGGGGTGATGGCGCTCAAATACTCCCTTAATGTACATTGATTATACGACAACTTGCAGAAGTCGCTGTATTAATACCTCTATTTCTTTTAGATATACCATAAACAAAAAGAAAAATAATATCGATTTTTTATATATGCACCCCTTTACCCCTCATTTCAATCCCTAAAAAGGAGATAATGGCATTCTAAATAATTTTCCCTTAATTTGCATTAGCTTACCTTGAAGTTAAAAAAAAACTCGTATTAATATCTCCATTTTGTAGCGCTTATACTTGTGAGCCCGCGGCCGCCGTCCGGAGTTTTTTTTACGATTTAATTTTGTTTGACGCGAGGGAAATTTTGCGGGCTCTACCGTCGAGGTAAATTCGCATTTCTTTTACTTTATAATTTTAAATGATTTGTTGAAGTTATTTCTAGCCCTAATTACTTTTCTGCTAAGCGTTCCCTATCACGTTTGAACACAGGTAGTTTCAATGGGATAATAAGCATATATTATACTGGTTTATAATTAGAGGATAATATCACCACATCCTTTTGTTATCTAGATTAGGAAGCTGTAAAATCTGTCCTTCTAGTCTCGTGTTGCATCTATTTTCCGCTAAGGATGACTCTACTATCATTAGTTGTTTAAACTTTTATTGATTTTCCTACCTGAAAAAAGAACTTTATCTGTTTAAATTAGTTCATTATGCTTTAAATTGCCAAACGAATTTTATAAGCTTATTTCAGCACAATTCAAATATAATATAGCTACACACGTTCATACACGATTATGCATTTCCGTATGTAGATTTAAAATTAGCTGAATGTGTATTCACTAATAACAATAACATTAAAAATTTTATAGTATTTTGTCATAATGAATTTCTATTATACTCATCGGTAACAATATAAGTAGGAAGAACAGTATTTTTTCACAAATGTAAAAAATGTTCAGCTCTCTTGAAAAAACAAAACATGATTGAGAAAAACATCTTGTATTCATAAAACTCTTTTATGCTGCCTTTTAACCTAAAAAGATTTATTATTTTATGTTTTACATAATTAGACAAAAAATATGCAAAGCGAATCATACAAACATTTTCATTAAAAGCGCCGTGGAACAATCTTGTTTTTCTTTTCATTGTAAATTTAAAATACGAGTCGTAA
>JAPYZP010013076.1:0-11084 GCA_030522985.1 Torymus sinensis
AATCTTATTTTCTACGCTTATCGATGATTCTTAATGAAAACACTTACCGATTTGGAACAGTCTCTTACTTTTTTCATAAACATATTTTCACCAGGGTAGAAGAGACATCATTTTTTGACGAAATAGAGGAAGTTTGAGATGAGATTCTCCATATCTCAAGAAAAAGGACCCATACCAGAAATCGGATCTCCAATGGCCGCGAAAATCCGTTTCCCGGAGGCCATGGACTCTCCTTGTAAGTACACTAAATTAAGCTTTCTCAACAAGTTGTAGAAAAATCACAAGAAATGTGATTTTTCGGAGAACGTCCTTAATAGGTGTAGTGCGGCGTGAGCCAAATATGGCTCGCGAAATTTGCCATACTTTAGATTGTTGTAAAAAAAAACTTCTAAAACTTTTTCCCATAACGCTTTTCATATTAGACATAATGATACATATCATTAGGAATAACTAAAATTGAAAATATTTTCGATTCCTTTTTATTATTTGTAAAACTAGTATATTTTTTCTTATACATTATCCGCACTCAACCTGTTAAGCTAATTAAACTAAATATACCTGCTTGCTGCTACATGAAGTGGGGTTCTGCCCATACAATCTTTCTTATTTGGTGAAACCCCTTCTTCTAATAACCTCTTCATCATTTTCATGTCATTTGTTCTTGCAGCTATGCGTAAACAGGTTGTTTCTTTTCTATAGTTCAATTTCCAATTTTTGTAAGAAAATATGGGCTTTATTTTGCCAATATAACAAGGCTCTAGAAGAGAATTAAACATTATTATCAGTTATACGTATGATGTATCAATTAGTCTGTATACTCTGTAAATTATGACTACAAACTTACTTGTTGGGTAAGAGTCGTAAAGAGACATGGGAGGGAATTGTAGTTCGAGAGTCTGTAATAAGAAAAATATTTGTAATTGTAAGACAATAAAAGAAAGTTTCAAGATGATATACAACAAAATGATATAAAAATGTTTAACTTTTAGTTACAGTAAGTTATAAAATTTTATCATATAAAACTGAATCATTCATTTTCTTAAATTTGTTAAACTGAGAATTATATCATTTATTACACAATCTTTAGCTTTCTATATAATTAAGATTTGTACGGGGTCCAAGTCAAATTTTTAAACATTATTATTGTATAATACCCTGGCATAAGATTGAAATAATAATATTGAAGTAGAATATTTACAAAATTTGATGTATTAACCTTGTCACTGTCATTTGCAAAGAAGGTTAACGAAAAATGTGGTCCAGAATCCCGAACACTAACAATACTGTTATTTGGTACAAGTTCTTGGCTTGTTACAGAAGAGGATTCGTTTAATTGAGATCGAGCATCTTCTTGCCCATTTTCACTGACTGACTGGAGAGGCATAATTGCATTGTTATTATTATTGCCAACAAAACACTGCATCTGACCGGATGTCCCAACAACAGGCATATTTGTAATATTCTCACAGTGAGTGACTAAACTGTCATTGGAGTCATTTCCAGTCTCCACTCCGGAATCTGTGAAATTCATATTCATATTATAAACAAAAGAACTTTAAATGTCAATGCAACTTTACGAGATGTATGTGATGATTATTTGTATCTCGGTATTTGTTCTCCCTTGCAATCAAAACACTCCTTATTTCTCAACTAAAAATCAGTTTTACAACCCCCGAATTAACGTTACTCCCGCAGCGTTGACCAAAATAAATCGCAAAATATCGTAAAGCAGCACGATGACATTGTTTGCTGCGAGCAAGTATTACGCATCTTTCTTTCGCTCTCTCACTCTCTCCCTTCTCGCTTGTGCTTACGAGTGATGCGAGTCTCTTTGAAATAAGTACATTTGCATTCCTTCTCATTGGGTTGAGACGTTATACTTAGTTCAACGATTCTCGCATCCGACAATTATACTAGCACACGTCAAAATTGGATTACGCGCAACTATATACCCATGTTTTTGATCTCGCTTGTATCCGTCCGGATCACAGCGGGAACAGATGATGGCATACAGTGTTGTTGTGACCAGAATGACGTTTTCTCCCTTTCTCTCCCTCGGTCTCTCTCACACAGCACTCGTCATGGTCGTCGACGAGGGGAACAACAACACAACGCCTTTCTTCCTCGCCCCCTGGACGCTGTTTTTTCAGTTCGTTACTCGACGTTTATGATCTTTCTTTCTCTCTCCTTTTGTCCCCGCGCGACGATGCAGTGGTGTACTGGTGTAGTGGTGTCCCAGTCTCGGCAGTTGTAGCCTTGTATCTATATCACAGATGAGCTTCGCACAGGGAGAAAGTGCAATAGGCGGCGCGTGCTTTGCGCCGTGCTCCGCATACTTACTCTAGGTGTTTCGCTGATTGGTCAATTCCATCCATGCCAACGGTTATTCAAAAGAATTAACCAATCAGCGGTTGGTGGAGCACGGCGCTGAGTGCGGCGCAGAGCACGTGCCGTTTATTGTACTTTCTCCCACACGGCGACACGGCGCATGTGCGCGCGAGAATCAGCAGCTTGGACGTTTGGAGGCGCATGCGATCTTTATACCTAATCAGCTTTATTTTAGATGCACTTTCTTTATTTGACTCGATTAGGTTATATTTATCGCCCACTTATCTGAAAAAGTCGATCCCCCACACTGGCGCGATCGTGAGCTACAGATATATGCATTAGAAAAATATAGGTATAGCATAACAGATTCCCAAAGGATCGACGCAGCTCGAAAGAATATATCATGGGACTTGGAAAGGCACCTTTATGTTGAACACATTTTATTCACAAAAATATATTACATTATTCATTCGCTTAATTTGAGATGTTTACTCGCGCTCAGAATTCTATTTTCGGACAATACATTTTTAGCGACAGTCGCGAAAATATAATAGGTAGAGCCGTGCTCCAAATTTTGGCATATTTATTATTATATTAGGTAATGTATACAATTCGTAGGTGTGATCACGTGACGCGGGTCACGTGATCATCTAAGTGTATATATAGTAATACAGCGCATGTATTTGTATATTATAGTATGGTTGCAGTTGCGCGAGTTGCATGTAATGAAGAAACAAATGGTAACTCGGACAGCTGATGCTCCGAAATGGTACACAACAATGAAAAAAGCCATTCTGAAACATTGAGGGGTGTCTGCGAGTCGCTTGTTTTTCCCTTGATGAAATTCTGAAAGGAAATGTCGCCAAAATGCCAGTTGACATCAATCGGTTGACTGAGGGTTGGCTGGAACTCGAGAGCGATCCAGGTTAAAAAATATAAACATACCTTATGAATAATGTTTAACTGTCAATTTTGGTGGTTGTTGAGTATTGTTTAAAAAATTGAAATAGAATTAAAGTTTTTATAATTTTAGAAAAATGTTGCCTTGGAAGTGATGTGGTTTTTTATTCAATTTTTATAAAATATCAATTTCCATATTTTAGGTTTATTTACACTTCTTTTGGAGGATTTCGGTGTAAAAGGAGTTCAAGTAGAAGAAATATATGATCTTCAAAAGACTATCGAAGGACCTGTTTATGGATTTATATTTTTATTCCGTTGGATAGAGGAAAGACGGTCTCGCCGTAAAGTTGTTGAACAAGATGAGGGTTATGTCAAAGATGAAGATATCGTCAACAACATATTTTTTGCACAACAAGTAATAAATAAATTATATATATTTGTAAAATAAATTTTAACAATTTTTCAATGGACTTTTAATACAAAAATTATTTTAGGTTGTACCCAACAGTTGTGCAACACATGCTCTTCTCTCGGTTTTATTAAATTGCCCCAATATTGATCTTGGAGCAACACTATCTAGATTAAAACTTCACACCGCTGGTATGTGTCCAGAAAATAAGGGTTGGGCCATTGGTAATACACCAGAATTAGCATGTGCTCACAATTCACATGCAATGCCACAAGCTAAAAGGCGACAAGATAAAAACACAGCTGGTGTTTCGACAGGTAGATTCACTGGAGAAGCTTATCATTTTGTTAGTTATGTTCCTATCAATGGAAGACTTTTTGAATTAGATGGTTTAAAACCCTTTCCAATGGATCATGGTCCTTGGAAAGAACATGAAGAGTGGACTGAACAATTCAGAAGAGTCATAACAGATCGTTTGGGAATTTCAACAGGCGAGCAGTTACAAGATATAAGATTTAATTTAATGGCTGTTGTGCCAGATCGCAGAATTGCCATTTCACACAAATTGACAATGTTGAAAACTAATCGACAGATAGTTCTGGAAGCTCTGCAGCAACTTGTAAAATTAACAAATCAAAGCAATTCAGAAAATCATAATAGTAAAAGTAATAGTAGTAGTAATAATAGTGGTACTGATAATGAAAAGTTAGAGAAATTAAATGAAAAGAAAGAAAAGACTGAAGAAGATAATAGCATAGAAGAGAAAACTGAAACTGAAGGTACAAATAATCCAATACCTGTTATTAGTGTAGAAAGATGTAATGAGTCAACAAATGAAACTGAAGAGGCTTCTACCTCCAATCCAAAGCCTTCAACTAGGTGAGAAAGATTCCAGAATTTAATTAAAGTTTCCTAACTATGTAATAATAAGAAATTAATTATCTTTTCCAAACTAACAGTGGTAGCGAGAAAGTGGTTAATGTCTGTGCACTCGACTATGCAACACCCCTTCAAATTCAAACATCACCTGCCCACAGTTCATCAAGCACTGATACATCATCAGAAATAGGTTCTGCTTTTAATTCACCTACGCAAGGTGAATATATTTTGAAAACATACACTGAAAAACTTGCTCATATACTACTAACGCTAACAAATTTTTTTTAGCTTGGGGTTGGAATTCAGGACAAATTAGTCCAACTTCTTCAAAAGATTTTAAAAAGTTTGTAGTAATTAGAGTAGAAGGAGATGAAAAAAATGAAAATGGATTGAGTGAGTTATTTAATATCATTATTCACTGATAAGAATTTTTCAATCGGTCTTACAGTCTTATAAATTAAATTAATTAATATTAATGGCAGTCAGATTGCCCTTGTTTATAATCACGTTTATAATCACGCCTGCAGAATCTGAAATAAAAACTTAATTAAAACCTGGAAAAATTTATTTATTTATTTATTTAAGATTGTCCTTTGCTAACAATAAATTTTTTCAGGTTTTAGTTAAATTTTTATTTCAGATTCTGCAGGGGTGATTATAAACAAGGGCAATCTGACTGCCATTAATATTAATTAATTTAATTTATAAGACTGTAAGATCGATTGAAAAATTCTTATCAGTGAATAGCGATTGAAAAATTCTTATCAGTGAATAGTAAATTACAGTCGACATAAATAATATTTTTAATATCATTATATTATGTTTACACATAAAGTAGTATATAAAGTATTAAATTAATGATTTCAGGTCGTTCTTTAGGTAATATAAATATTAATGGAAAGAGGCTCGTCTCTGATAATGCGCAATTAAATAAAAAGGTATGTTTATCTGGTGAAGTGAGAATTCCTCATGCAAGAGTGAAAACGAGTAATGGCGATACAGTTACAGAAGAAAAGAAAGTTGAAAAAATTGATTCAAAGCTCTGCTCTAAATATCCAGAGCTTTTTGAACCACATACATTTGCTCCAAAAGACTTACTGGCATTATTAAAAAATTTGGAACATGAAATTGGTATTTGTGAAACAGCTTTAAAAGATGAAAATGACAAAAGGAATAAATATAAAGTATGGCAATTATATTATTTTAAAATTACGTTGCAATGTTAAAACAAGTATAAATTATATTATTTTTCCAGATCGATGATTGTAGAAGAACACACAATTATGATGAATTTATTTGCACCTTTTTATCAATGCTAGCTCAACAAGGAAAATTAGCTGAATTGGTACAACAGCATTTACAATTAAAGAAGCAACCGACAGTTGCAGTCAACAGAGTCAGGTTAGTAAATAATAGTACATTATGCAACAAGGGAGTAAAGTCGCATAAAAACCGAAGCTCGGGCAGTAAACCCACCCGCGGGAATAATCGACTTTACTATCGCGTTGCATATACATCTTTATTTCCGACTTAACTGTGGCCACTTTGTTGACTTGGAAAAGTGGGACTACATGAGACAATGGAATTTTCACCTGAGTTTTCAAATGAAATTCCACCTACAGATTACATAAAATTCAGGTGAAATTCAGATAAATTCATGTAAATGCCATGTGAATTTTCTGTGAATTTCGCGTAGAAAATATCTCAAAACGAAACGTGAATTTTACCTGAGATGCGCTCAAAATCCACCTGAGTCTCTACTGAAGTAAGTTCTGGCTTTATATTTATATTAATATCTTCCTTCAGGTGATTTTAATATAAATAAAGTTGGAACTTCCTTCAGTAGACACTCACGTGAATTATGAGTGAATCTCAGGTGAAATTCACCTTCCGTTTTTAAATATTTCACGTACTTTATCAGCTGGTGGAATTTCATGCGTAAATTCAGGTGGAATCCAGAAGAATATTTGCAACCGGATACCCGTTCGTTACCGACGATTGCAAGGACCGGTTTTTCTCATTCGATTTTCAATTTTAAGAAAAATTTTTTTGATCCTTTAGTAAATCTACGTGTCAAAACTTTTTTCTGAAAATTCAAAATTAAAATAGAAAAACTGGTCCCTGCAATTGTCGATAACAGAGGGGTCGCACATCACCTAAACATAGGGAAATAAATATACTATTATGTCTCTGTTTTGAGAGAATATAAGAAGGAATTGCTCTTTTACCCCTTTTTCGGGTCAATAAGATGACTATTATAGTAAAGTCGGGAATAAAAATATTTTATACTTACAAAGCCGACCTTTTCTTATGTTTTAATTTTATTAAATTATTTTTACTGTAGGACATCCAAAAAAGTAGATACAAATCGTACAACTGCTCCACGAAGACGAAGAGGAAGGACAAAATGTAAACGGAGAAAATAAATATCCGCATTGTGACATTGATATTACGATAGGATCTTTGAAGTAACAATGAAATTTACGTCGTTTCATGCATGTTCTTGTGTTTTATCAAAAATTATATTCATTTCATCCATTTTAATGATTTTTATTGTAAAAAGATACTACTTAAAAGAATTAAATGAAGAATTATTTATAAGTTAAAATTTGTTATATTTTCAGAACAATTTTTTTATTTCAGATTTATTTATTAAAATTAATTTTTATCATATATTGTCTTTTATTAAGAATTGCTCATTAATAAAATAGAAAACACAAATATTAGAAATAATGCACATTGTAGTCTTTTATTTATTACAAAATGTACGTTTCACGTCTCTTTATTACAATTTAATTGTGAACTAATTAGTCTTTTATCTCATTACATCAATAATTCTTTAGTAGTAAAATAATATAATTTTATATTATTACTTAACCAAATAAGTTGTTAAATACAACAGATGTTAAAAACATAAAATTATGTATTTTACGAATTGTCTAAATAAAGTAAAATAAACTAAAAATAGTTTGTTATTATGTTAAAATTATAGGAGGTTCTGCAGATGGGGGCAACTCAGTTGTCTCTTGTGTTTCAATAATTTTACTGTCAATTATATTTCCATGCTCATCGATTTCGTCAATTGATATTAAAATATTTGGAATAGTAGGCATTGATTTTCTAGATTCTTCATTTTCAACAATATTAGCTCCCTTTAAATAAAAATATATTTGTTAATATTTTAATTGTATTATTTAATATTTTATTATATCAATTATATCAATTGCATTGTTTTATTTTATTTTATAAAAAAGCAATAGTATTTATAAGTTAATTTTGGTTTTATCTAAAAAATTGTTTTAACAGGTTCATCACTGACTATGGATAAGCGTTTTCTATTCTTAGGGCCTATTCAATAAACATTTTAATAATGATGTATAAATCACATTTTTTCTAAAAAAATTAATTAAAATCATCGTATGACGATCTTGTTTAATATAATTGCTCTTATAGTCATACAAAATAAGAAAATCACATTCTAAATAATTTGACTAAATTTTGAAACAATTTAAAGATTATAGTAGGAAAAATCGCATGTATACGACTCATGCCAGCCTAGCGAAAAAAAAAATCATGAGTGGTTTTTGGATCATGCTGTGTAACGAACCTGTTAATTGAAATTGATATAATTTTTGTTGCATACTTCCAAATCTTATTTTATTTTCAGAAATGAAAAAAAGTACCTCTTGTTGGTTATCTGTTGATATGTCTTCCTCCCTGTCACTTTTTTCAAAAGAATGGGACTCTTTGCTAGTAGCTGAGCTGTCATCAACAGCTTCGTACCTAACTGTCTGAAGCCTGTAACAGCCATCATCCTCAAGTATGTATTGAAATCTTTTGTGCCCACTTAGCCATTGTAAATGATGTGCATCAATTAAATGTCTAGTCAGTCTGTAACTTTTTCTGTATCTGATAGGACACTCATGACAACAGTACCAACGAGTTACAAATCTGTGAACCTTTTCAATGTGCCTAAGATGCAAAAATATTTTGATTTACTATTGGTTAAGAAAAATTTAATTAAAAAAGAAAAAAAGTACTTTTGTAAATATATACCTATCTAATGTGTATGCATTTTTACAAGTATATGGACAACCTTCAATAGTACAAACAAAATTTGAGCCTGTTGAATGCAAGGTCATATGTGAATCAAGATCCTGTTGTGTTTTAGCAGCATGTGGACAATCTGTACATTTGAAATTTCTTGTATCTGTATGTCTGTATAATATATGCTTTTCTAAACCAGAAGGAGATTCACAGCTCATACCACATGTAGAACACTTATAATGAAAAACATGATTCCTCAGATGTTCTCTTAAAATACACTCAGTAGGATAAAATTTATTGCAATGAGAGCATTGGAATCCTTGTGCTGTAAATACGAAGCAATAACTTTTATGAAAAATTTTATATAAAACAAATATGAATTAATCACATTTTTCTTTAAAAAAACTAAATCAGGAACAATATTTGAACATGAAGAAGATTGAATTACTTACTTTCTAATGGAATTTGTCGTTTGCAGTGATCATGAAACTTTGTATTATTGGCAAACATTGAACCACAGTCAGGGCAAGCAATGATTTTTTCTTTGGTATGAACTCGTACATGCTCTCTAAGTTTGTAGAGGCTAGGATATGAACGTTTACATCCTTTCCATAGGCACCGAACTCCACCTTTCACTTTGTTACCACGGGGATTATTTTCAACATGACTTAAAATGTGGTAAAGATAGAACTGGTAATTATTAAAGTTTTTACTACAATTATCCCATAGACATTCATGTGGAGGTAGTGATTCCAAAATATTTTTCCAATCTTTGTCACGTTGACATTTCTATATAATATTGAAAGTTTACATTTGTTAATAATTAGTAAGAATACTTTCTTATAAAGTAAAATGAAAATACTTACAGGAAGCTTTGTTCTTTGCCTAACATTCATCCCAAGGCACTTAAGTTTTGAATGATAAGCATGATAGTTTACATGACGTGTGATTTCAATAGAAAATGAACTTTCAAATGTACATCCAGACCATAAACACACAAAAACTTCATCCTCAGGAGTGATTTTTATGTCTAATTCAGTAACATGATTTGCTACATGTCTCGCAAAAGTATCTACTGATTTATTAACAAAAGTACATGTTTTCCATTCACACACTAAATTGAATTTTTCCTTCTTCAACTGTACTGCAAGTTTTCTTCTTTTAGCGCCACATGTTGATACCGATGAAAATTCAGAATCTGTTTCCATATAATCATCGGATTCACTATCCACTTTTTGTTTGTTATTACTATCATCGATTGACACAGCATCATCTTTAATGTTGTCAACCCAGTTAGTGCATCTGTCCTGAGCATCTCTGCTGATGATGAGCTGTTCAACTGTTTCATTCATTGTTGTCGTTTATTTCGCGACGTTTTCCGATGATTTGTCAGACTCAACTCTAAAGTAAACGAAAATTCGAGCACATATAAAAGAAATTATAACTTCACGATAAAACACAATAAAGTCAGCATTCGTTGTGAGGTGCGTGTAATGTAACGGACGATACCGCCGACATATTGTTTACAAAACGTAAAAAAAGTTAAGATTGTTCTCTACCTTCACATGAATAACAAAAAGTCGGACCAGCAACTTTCCTAGAAAAAAAGTCGAGGGAATTACGCACCTATTTTATTGCTCGCAACAATGCGCGACAATCCTTCCCTACCGCCAAAACTTTTCTCGCTCTTATTCATTTACGAAAATCCTACCACCGCACCCGATTGGCTGGGGTATCTGTCGTCTGCTCGCGACGAAGCCTCTTCTCTGGCGTTGATGCCGTTGATCTTGATATAAAAGTAGGTACCTATTCTTGATGCCAAATTGCCAACGCAAAATTCGTTTTCATCTGCTCGTCCTCGACAGGTAAGCATTCCGTTTACGTTGGCACTTTTATCCCAAAAAAGCGCTATCGTGCTTTATGCCTATCGACCATTTAAAAAAAAGAGGGGTACAGCAGTGACATTATAATATATCCGCGCGGTACGCGAAACGTGAGCGATGATGAATATCTAGAAAACGCGCTGGGGCGCACGCGCCGCCGCAAGGCACACAACATTCTCCACTTCTCCAGCTGCTGGTAGCGCATACAGCAACACCGCATGCGTGGAGAAGAGAGAGACAGAGAAAACGAGAGAAAAAAGAGCGGCGTGCAGTGTGTTTACGTGCTGCGAAGCATGTAGGATATCCCATCGGCGTCTCTTGCTGACGGACTCCTTGCATTATTATCTGGTAAGTCGTGCTGCATGCTGGCATATCTTATAAACTTATCGTTGGCCTCTTGTATAATTCGCTGCACTACTGAAACGAATTCGGTCGAATATATATATACATCGCGGAGCGCCTTATCTATGTCAGTCCTCGTCGCGCACGCAGCCGCCATAATGTCATTCATCCTCGACGACGAGGCGGCCTCGTTTCGTGTTATTAATTCGTGAAGGGACGGTTCGCGAGAGAATCGTCGTTGGAGTATATGTGCATATGCTAGTGTCGTTAGATTGGTGTAAAAGTAAGTATAG
>JAPYZP010013080.1:0-10082 GCA_030522985.1 Torymus sinensis
ATTAAACTATAATTATTAGTAACTATGGTTTCTTTAATCTTAGATAACCTTTTTCATTTAGCACTGATTTGACTGGGAATCCCCGTGAAAGAACCACCTCAAATGATCATAAAACAATTTGTATTGACTGTCCGTGTACTGGCTGTAAAAACGCCGAGATACGTCGTTCTTCACCCGCGCGGCTAGATAGGTCCTTCTTCACCCGCGCGGTGAGATACGTCCTTCTTCACCCGCTCGGCGAGGTAGGTCCTTCTTCACCCGCGCGGCGAGATACGTCCTTCTTCACCCGCGCGCCGAGGTACGCCCTTCTTCCGCTCGGCCGTCGATATTTTCAAATCGAGTTTATTGCCTGAAAAATTTGACTGTTCTGAACAAAGATATTTGAGATTAAAAATTTGTTCGCCACACGGTGGTGCGTAAAGTGCGTACTGTACGACCTGCATATGAAAAACAGCCTACGCATTTTACGCTCCTCATGGAGAAAAGTAGTATATGCAAGAATCCCTCAGATCGCATGCGATCGCAGATACATGCGATCTGAGACATTCTTTACTTTTACTCCCTAGGTGCATAATCTACTATTTTTAAATATTTACGCATTGCGATTCCTCTAGAAGGAAGTAATAAAAAAAATAGAATTTTCAATTTTATCCCATAAAATATACAAACCTTAAAAGTCCCGATGCAGAACAGTTGCGTGCACTCTGACAAGCCTTGAATTATATCATCATGTATGAAGATGAGAGATAAAGACTCATCGGTAGCTTTTTCAGCCATACCTTTATAAAGTTCTCGCATCGGGCAATACTCGCTTAACATTTCCGCGAGCTCCTCTAAGTTACGCGGTGTTCCCGGAAAAATAGAATTCATTATTCGCAGAATACGCCACTTGTAACTTCTGTGGCTAAATCATCTCTGACAGGTTCATATCTATTATTTTAAATGTAATAATAAGTATTTATTTTAACCACGTTGTATTGATACTCCTTTTTCAATGCCTTTTCCAATGTTGATTCAGGTTTATATCTCTTTCAGAAATTCTTTCAAGAAAATCGTAATACAACATTGGGACAGACATGAAAAAAGTAAAATTTAATGCAATTTAATTTAAATATTCATCAAATCGAACGGACTGACGATGCTCGTATCACTGGTAATTATGTAATGTAACTATTGTCACGGAGGTTTCCGTCTCGTTTAGGCGACGTGGAAGACGTGACCGACCGCGGCGTCACAGCAATAGTACATTAATAGTACAGCAATAGTAACAAGGGCCGAAAGTAGCAGATTAGCAAAGTAGCAGATTCGCTTCGCTCGAGTAGTAAACGCACCCTCGAGAAAAATCTTGCCGCTCGGGCGGTAAACACCCAAGAGAAAAATTTATTTTTGTTCCCTGTTACATATAGTATTTTATTCCACAATCGACCGTGGACGCCTTTTGACTATGTAAAGCGGGGCAGGCATGTTTTTTTTCACTAGATTATGGATTTATTACAAAATAAATAGTATTATTATAAGTATACGATTGAACGTATACGGAGTTTATATTGTTAGGGTTTATCACCGAGAGAAAGAATTAATTGTAATGGCTCTGAAAGTCTTTGCTCCAAGCTATTCGAAAGTAAGGGTGGAAGCAAAAGGAATATGAACGCGTCGCGCGTTCGTACTAATAGGCAATAATGTGTCTTATTCGCAAATAAGACAACAAGAATAGGCAATGTATGTGTAGGCAAAAGATATGGGTAAAATAAGTATAACGTGTAATAGGGGATATAGGTAAGCTAATTAATATTGAATGAGTTAGGCCGAATGGGTGCCGCAGGCCCCTTACTTATATGCACAAGGTGATATTTTAGGTAGTGGGATGGCGCTCGCCATCTACCGGGCATTTTATATACTACAATCCCGAACATTATAAGAATTGTAAAAAAAATATCAATTTTTACTTTCGACCCGCAAATGAGATTTACTGGAAATATATGAGTAATTCCGCGGTGCTTTGCAAATTCGAGTTATTCTTTGATATTTTTAGATATACTCACTATATGGGATTCTGTAAAAACTTCAGTTCTTAAATAGAGTTAGAAGTACATCATCTTGGTACCAAAACCTGATTTGGAATCGTAAAAATTACGTATGGTAAGGAGAAAGACTACAATTAAAGGCATATTTAAGTGGTACTCGTATCAATTATTATTATTATTATTATTATTATTATTATTATTATTATTTTTTATCAGTGTGTTGTTTATAGGATTTATTTTAAATTAATTAAAATCAATGAAAACTAACTTTTGTGCGGCGAGATCGATACATTTTATCCGTTACAAAAACACATACAGCATGTCAAAATAGGCAAGTAAAGGTTTTCAGTTACTATATAAAAACAGTCGACTTTTATACAAAAAAGATTATAGCTATCATATGAGTTATCCGGTAAAAAAAATGGCTTTGAAAAAAAAATGACTAACGCATTAATTAAAAACGCAGTAATTTTTTCACTATTTGAAGTCTAGAAAGGAAGAAAAAAGGTCATATGAAAGTGTGCTCTTAATTTTTTATTTTCAATTTCTTTCTAGCTCAAATTTGAAAAGTTTGGAGGAATTACTCATATGCAATTTTTGCCACGATTTTCGAAGGCGGAAGGTAGCCATTATGGTTGAGTGTGGAATAATAGTAATGTGACAATGAAGTAAATCTATAGATATTTCTGCGGATGAGTTCACTGTCCCGAGCAAGCTAAGCGAAGCGAGGGCAGTGATCACTCAAGGGAATGATCGACTTTACTCCCGTGTTACATATAGGACTTTATTCCCATCTCCATTGTCGCCACTTTAGAGATTTGAAAATTTATTTTGTATTTATTAGTTATAATTTTTTTAGTTTTAACCGAATTTACTATAAATATAAAAATTTAGACGTTACTGTATTTTTAAAAGGTGGGAATAAAGTAAAAGAGATAATGAAACGCTACTTTTTTCACGTTTTGTAAGTCTATAAAGTCGCCATTATAGTGGAGATGGAAATAAAATTATTTATGCACTGAAAACCTACAGCTCTCCCTAAGATATACTATCACATAACCCGAGGGAGAATTATATCAACAGCGAGCTTCGGCAAATAAACAAAATGGTAAAAGCTATCACAGTGAGACAATGGTTAGCTCTACGGAACGACGCACCGGTAGGGTGGGTACCCTCCTGTTGGCGAAAAAAGTCCTCCATCGACCCATACCTGGTCAAGGAAGATTTTCAATGTACTTAATAAACACATGATTGCAGATTACCGGAACTCACCACTAGAGTTCACATAAGAGGAACTATAGGCCATAGCGGCTTCAATCAACATCGCAGGCATAATTTTCGTTGAAAAATGTATATGTTATGCCGTAATACTGTATATACATGTACAAATAATAATAACTGTCTAACTTATAAAATAAAAAATAAAGATGAACATTTTTTCGTAAGCAAAATAATTTATATCGACTATTATTGACTATCTCACAAGGTAAAAAAGTTGATTGCACTTAATATTTTTTCTCTTTATACGGAAAAAAATGAAAGCTTCGACATATGGCTTGATATCTATGGGAGTATCTACTCCCTATTACTAACAAAATCTTCAAAAAGCAAAGGGGTTTTGAAGAAAAATGCATTTTTCTAAAAAGTAGTTTTTAGTAAAAACTGTACATCACATAAGTTACGCAGGGTATTCAAAAATAATGTATAGTTTAATTCAACAACCTTGAAATAGCATTAGTTGCAAAATAACTGAGAAATAAAATATTAAAGTCAGGATTTTGTAAAAAATTGAAAACATTGCAAACTAGATGCTATTTTAGTACAATTAAAAAAATAAAAATAAAAACGTCAAATATAAAGAGAAAAATAACATCATTAAATTGAAAAATGATCGGTGATATAGAGCATAGTTTGGCCGATCAATTTGAAATAGATTTGGTTTTTTATTAATATAAGGAACCCGGGAAAGATCGTACACCCAGGCAATACGAAACGCCTAGTTTTATTAGATATTATAATAGATGGCACTAAAACAATAGTGAAAATGAATAGAAAACAACATTTTTTGATTTCGGTTGATCCGCGCTAATCAGATTGATAACATAGGGGAAACTTCTTTTGAGCGTCGATTCTTTCGATTTCATTAACGAAAGTAAACGTGTTTATTTTGGCTTACAGATACGCGACTTACTTCAAACTGTCTCGGGCTATTATATACCTTATTTATATTTAAAGAAGTCGTCGTTATAATGGAGTTATTCATTGTATTACATAATTATTTTTAAAAAATTTTAAAAAGTGTTAGTGCCAGACAGATGGTACGGGAAAAACGGCACTATGCAACTACGAGGAAAGCTGATCATGGAAAGTTGGAGCAAAGAGCTACGTAGCAAAGGCGATAGAGCTAAACCATAAGAGGAATTGTTATTATTACGACTGATGCACGCAATTTACAGGCTCTGTACGTTATTTGTATAACTTCAGAATAAATGAAAGGGGTTCGTTTTTGTTGTTATGCAGAATTTTATTAATCCTATTTTTACTTAGTATAGTTTTATACTCTTTTTTGTTATTATAAATCCTTGAAGAATATGAATATTATTTTAAAATATTTTCTTTTTTTTTTATTATTTATTAACGTTTTTCCTTAGGTTTACCGTCTTCCCCGGGCTTCCCCTACAACAAAACCGAGAAAAAATGGTTTTGTTAAGTATAAACTTTACTCGTGTTTTCCCGCAACGAAATAAAAAATGGCCCTGGGCTCATATTCCGCTGCACGCTCTTGGGCTCTAGCCTTCCGATGAATTAAAAATTTTGATCTCAGGTATAACAAAGATTCACCGTCATGGGCGTGCTCATTCCTTTCTTCTACTGGTTGTGCCTCTATATTATTTACATTTTGCAGGTATATGACTGCAAGGCAATCTGTTAGTCCTCTTGTCGCGCACCGAAAAGTGAGCCCTGCTGCTCTTCCGTCCCTGTGATAAGCATGTCCGTCATAATAATAACGGACACTGTTATTGTGCTTTCCCGGTAATCGAAGCATCTCAATACCTAGATTCAAGGAGAAAAAAAATGGACAATTTTTAATGAAACACAGCTTAAATTAAAGCTCTTTTCGCCTGTTTTTATAAAAATTTTCGCCCATTCATATGATCGAATATTCAAAAAGCTATAACTAAAGTAAGAGACCCCATTTTTATCGAAAATTGTTCATTTTAGACATAAAGTAACTTGGGTCTCGGGAAAAAGGCCAATTCACAAAATTCCCGATACACGTGTCTCATTATTTGTCACGAAGAAGTACCTCCTACAGTTTAAGCCAAATCCAGGACCCGCACCTCTGATCATGTCCTTGTTAGTTATCTAGTACCAATTGAGTCGAAATAAAAATTTCAATTAATAACATTTTAAGCGTTTGCGTATAATATAATACTTTATTAAAATTTTAATCATTATAATTACCCTGGTAGAAAATTAACCATTTTTTCTGACCGCTTCACTAACAATTGGCCAGAAATTTCACCATAAGTTAGTCAATAATTAACCCGAAATCTGGTCAGAATCTGGTGAAAAACAATTGACAGCTGCAGTTCAGAATCTCTAAATTATTAATGCATTATAATTGAAAAAAGTTTAATTTCTTATATACTTACTTAACAACTTTTTATGCATCGCTTTATTAATTTATTTTATGTAATGTATTATTTACATAAATATAAGATAAAATATGTCATATAAGTCATATATGTCATTTTAGATGAAATAATGAATAAAATAACAACTATTAAATTTACCTAAAACTATACATAAAACTAAAAAAATTAATTCTAAAATTTGTTGGATTGTTTCACTTGATACTATAATATAAAACTTTGTTTTAATTCTTAAATAGTATGTTATATTTGCATCCACTCAGTAACGCAAACAAGTTAAAGAAATATTACAGCTTTGGATTCTACATCAAATGTACCCTGCATGAATAAAAAAAATATAAGTATTTAAGGAGATGAGATACCCACGCTATTACTCTATTCTGGGTTCCCGTTTTTCTTCTTGAATTTTAAACTTATTGAAAAAAACTTTTTCACAAATTTTCAGTTTAATAAAGAACTACAACGTACCAGAGAGTTTTTTTCTTAAAATTAAAAAGTGAATGCGAAAAACGGGAGCCCAATTTTGGGTAATAGGGTGGGTATCAGATCGCCTTAACCGTGTAAAGGATTTTCATGAGACAAAGCTTATATTATTTGTATATTGGTCATAGATATGATTTGGAAAGTTTAAAATATGAAAATATTCTAATTTTAAGTTTTCTTATATCTGTTGTGATATTTACCATTTAAGAATGACTTATTGAAGTAATTTATTGAAGTACAACTCTTCGAATCAGAACTATAATTAAAATACAGGAATGTAAATTTTGTCTCATAAAAATCTATTACCTGATAAGCGGTAAAAGCGGTATCTTGAAACTCACGTAACTATTCAAGAAATTATCATTTTTTACTTTTCAAAAACGCAAATGAAAGCTCTCGTTTTTTTAGTTTAAATCTCTCTTTTTTTTTTTAATTTTTGTATTATTTTTTCTGACAAAATGGCTGGTATTTGAAAAAGAGTAATTTTTAGCATTTTTTCTAGAAATAAAAAAAATCCTTTTTCAATTCCAATATAGAGAACAAGAGTGTGAGACAGAGACAGAGAGAGCGAGAGAGAGAGAGAGAGTGAGAAAGCACGTCCAAAACGAAGTATGAGCACGCAATTTGAGAGAGCGGAAAAGTGACTGACTAAGGCAGTGTGAGCCAAGATGCCTATATAATAGGATAAGGATGAAAGCGCGCGGCGAGAAGCGGGCCGAAGTCACGGCGCCGCGTCGTCACCCAGGGAGCGACGAGAGCGTCTCTCCGACGACGGATAGAGGTGGACCGGACCTGGCAATCAGCTGGTCCACAATCGCCTTCATCGCAAGCCGATGCATCGGCGGCTTAGCGCTACGGATCAGCACGTCAGACCTACGCGACTGAGCAGCAGCCGCGAGTAGTGCGAGTATCCGAGCAGCACGACCGAGTGAGAGTCCAGGAGGTGATTCGAACCACGGTGCCGAAGAAGCAAGGTAGCCACGTGACTCTCCTAGCCCAGCAGCGAACGTCGGCCGCGAGTCGAGCCAGCATCGAGCATATCACGTATACGTATACAAGTATACTTGTAAACGCCAGCGGAATATAAGGCGACTCGCTAGATGCACAGCCCTGCTCTCTCTCTCTCTCTCTCTCTCTCTCTCTCTCTCTCTCTCTCTCTCTCTCTCTCTCTCTTTCTCTCCCTCTCTCTCTCTCTGGTTGGGTAAGTGTCAGCATCGTCAAATTTTGCTCCCGACTTATTTGAGCATCTCTGAAATATGATTTCACTCCTCAGAGTGCTTTGTTAACAGGAAAGTAGCTCCACCGGCTCTCAAGCTCCCCGCCTACGGGCCCATGTTTTACATGGTGTTCTATGAGCCAGGAGTTACTTTTCTATCGATGACACTTGCCCTAACCTTCAAGGCCGGCAATTACAACTAACATCAACGAGCAAATCTTGGCTTCTATCGTCGGTGAGTGTTAACGCCAACATCAACACCAACACCACATATCAACATCAGCCGGCCATCACTACTCCACTCCAGTGCACCACACGGCAAGTCGACGCACGATTTCGACGGCGGCAGCTTTCCAAGCATCCCAACGTCGAAATTTGAACTCAGCGGGCCAACCGACAGCAGACGGAAAGCTGTCAAGAACAACAGAGGTGATCGTGTGTTATTGTAGTGGAACATGGAGCAGAGACGCGCTGTATGTGGTGAATCATCGACGAGACAGCTGGGATTATGCTCGAAATGTGGCCGGCCGTGCCATGCCAAATGGTCCGGTAAAAAGAAGGGTTCCCCGTGTAACTCATGCCGGCGCAAGGAGCAGCTATCATCATCAGTCAAGGCGTCGAATATTGTCAAGCCCAAGAACGCGCAGGTGAGTATGCGTGCGTCGCTCTCGCGACGCACGACTAATTCTTCTATCATTGCCGCCCCCCACCATCGCGCGCCTCTTGGCTTGTCGATGCGTGCTACTAAGATCGCGTCGCGCAGCAGCAGCGCGTACGCGTCTCGCTCGCTGCTTGCTGCCAGCGCTGTGTCCGCGGGGTGGGCAGTTGGAGCGCAGGGGCCAGGAGAGCCAGAGGGAGATATCGAGCAGGTAAACTGCTCGCAGGCGCTTCAGCTAAAGTTGCGCGATAGTGTCGGGCGGGGCACAGTACCGCAGGCGCCGTTACCATTTTCACCATCATCATTACTGCTACCTTCAGACCGTGTAGACCACGCTGACAAAAAGGAAAAAAACAACGAGGAAGCACTGACAGCGAGCACTCCTGTGCGAACTCCCGCGACCATCCAGGTGCTGCCCCCACCGCTGGGGGATATAAACCTGGATGGTGTTAGAAATATTTTAATTCCTGTAAGCACGTTGGAGCTCTTCTTTCAGAGGTTTGACATGCTCGAGAAGCGGCTAGACGGTCGCTTAGGTCTCTCGCTGGCCGGAGCCCCGCGATGTGCAGTACTTCCATTGCACAGGCAGATGCACAAATTAACAACAATGTGCAGCTGTCTACGCGGGTTTATGCTCTCGAGGACCTAATAAATAAACAAAATAAAATTTTAGAACAAATTAATACGAAAAGTCAGCTGCTTCTCGAGGACAACTTATTAATAAAAAAGACAGTCGACAAAACGCTTAGCAGCTCTGAGAGCCTTCAGCATGCTTACAGCGAATCTCACAGAAGCGCCAAAAATATAAGAGAGGAGGAAGAAGTAGCTTAGTTTCATCCCATAGAGCTGCTCTGTTTCCTCTCCAAGGTCCTCGAAAAGATTGCCCATGACCAAATCACGGAGTATCTCAATAACAGTAATCTACTCGACCCCCTTCAGGCCGGATTTCGTAGACACCATAGTACTCAGACAGCGTTACTTAAACTGACTGACGATATACGAATGGCCATAGACAAAAAGAAAGTGACGCTACTATTATTATTCTACTTTAGCAAGGCCTTTGATACAGTATCACCATGGAAGCTATTGCAAAATCTTCGTCAGTTAGGGTTCTCCAGGTCGGCTCTCCTGTGGATCCAATCATACTTACAAGGTCGCTCCCAAATGGTTATTACCAATAAAAATGGTAACTCTGACTGGTTAGAAACCAATTTGAGTGTCCCACAGGGTTCCGTCCTGGGCCCCCTGCTCTTCTGTCTTTATGTAAACGACTTACGAGACATATTTGACGGACATACAATCAAACATACCTTTTATGCAGACGACCTCCAAATTTATCTTCACACCACCAAAGATAGAATCTTGGAACGCATTTCTCGGCTATCTGATGCGGCACAAATGGTGTCTGAATGGGCAGGAAATTCAGGCCTGCATCTCAATGCTGGCAAAACTCAAGCAATAGTATTTGGCTGAAAGAAAAATGTTAATGATATAAACTCATGGGGTCTGCCAGGTATTGAGATGCAGAATGAGGTGCTCAGCCCGTTCAGTAGCGAGGTTGTCAGTCTCGGTGTTACCCTGGATAGTAAGCTAACGTGGAAACCGCATATTAACAAAGTCACCAAGAAAGTAAATAAAGCCCTCTACAGCCTGCGGTTTATTAGGGCATGTACCACCGAGACACTTCGAAAAAGATTAGTCGAGACACTAGTTCAACCTCACTTAGATTACTGCACGGTGGTATACTTAGACGCGACGGACGAACAATAGCTCAGACTTGCGCGTAAGCAATATAGGTGTAAGATACATCTTCGAGGTTAGGAGGGATGCACATATCACACCCTACTGGAGGCGCCTGGGTTGGCTGCGTTCGGACTCTCACAAACTTTACTACACAGCCTTACTACTATACATAATCACACGTATGCGAGAGCCCAGTTATTCGGCTGATCTTTTCAAGAAGCACAATCCTCGGCCTACCAGTAGAGGTATACAGCCAGAGCTCAGGCTTCCTACTGTGTCTCTGGAAACGGGTGAAAGGACTT
>JAPYZP010013086.1:0-12854 GCA_030522985.1 Torymus sinensis
CTCGAAATCTCGAATAATCGAATCGATCTCGAATTTCGTAAGCAGTGAATCAAAAGACGAAACGGTGGCGCGCGTAGCGCGCTGATTAACGCTAGTATATATATATATATACACTACGAGAGAGCGAGACAGCAGCAGCAGCAGCACGCAGGCGCTTCTATCGTCGTCGCGCGCCACGTGGTCGCCGGATCATCGCGCCCCCCGCGCGCGGTTTCACCACCGCACCGCACGCGTCTCCCCATCTCTAGCTTTTCCGCGCAGTCAACCCCCTTCGCTTACATTTTAGAAAATCCTATACGTGTACGTATGTTGCTGTAGCTATAGTATAGTGTTTAAAGGAACGGAGAGAGACTAGTAGTAGAGTACAGTATAGAGGCTGAGGCAAAACAAGTAGGCTAGGGGAGCGCTGGCTCGAGGCCAGCAGCGGCCGCCTCGTCGTCGTCGTCGTCGTCGCTCGAAATATTAGCGCGCCGGTGTGTGACTCTGCTGTGCTATACTAGTGTATAGAGAGGAAAGTGGGCTGCTGCTGCTGCTACGCGTGCATATTGCAGTGTGTAGTAGTTTTGTGTATATACCGAGCGTTTTCTCGTATTCCGCCTGTGCGTATTTGTGTGTGTATATGTGTATATATGTATAAGTGTAGACGGGCGCGTCGGGGGGGCCGCGTCCAATTAGCTTAGGCTCGGGCTATCGCGAGGCGCAGGGCGAGAGATAAGATCGGCCACGTACATAATTAGGCCCTTATCGGGGGGCCGCTAGCTAACACATACAGACACACACACACCACACGTATGCATGCATGTGGGTGCGTGTATATGTATGGGACCTGCGATCCGCGATCGAATTACCGCTCGGGGGGAAAGAGTGTATACACACATACAGCCCCAGCTAGCGTAGGTGTATTATATATGTGTGTGTGGGGGGAGAGGATATATACAAAAGACCCTTTAAGAGGCACACGTCGTCTCTTGTTTCGAGGTTAATTCCTAGATGAAATCTATCCAGGCCGGTGCGCTTTGAAATAAGACGGCCCGGCTGACTTCGATGACCTCTCTCTCTCCCTCTCTCTTTAGCGCGGAAATCACGTGACTCGAGGGTAATTAAAGCACCGAAGGTTTACTCTCTTAACCGACTGCTACTAGCTTCGCTCGTATCCAATCCACGTCCGACGCCGCCGCTCTGTGGGTTACGTAAAAGCTCTACATACCGCGCGGGCGGCGTGCTGCTGCTGCTGGTCTTTTCTCCATATTAAAGTGCACGAGCCGCGCACAGCACGCGGCCCCCGCGCTTTTATAGCTCTCCATGGCTTATTCGCGCCCCGGCTTTTCTCGCCCACCGCCGCTTTTTCTTTTTCTATATCCCCGTGCGCGCGGAAACGGTCGGTGTAAATTTTTAAAACTTGTTAAACTCGGATGCGAATGCGTTTTTATTGTTCTTCGCGCGCGCGGGGGAAAACTATATAAAGGGCCAGCGGGCCAGCATCACCACGTGTACTATATACGAGGCGAAGAAAATGAAATTCGCTTAACTGCCGGCAAATGAAAAACGCTTACCCTCCCTCTCTCTTCTTCTCGTTCGCTTTGTCTCGATTAAAATAACAACGCACTCTCTCACTCTCTCTCGTGAGTGGGCACGGGCTGATGAAAATTGGACACAGTTCGTTGGAGGAAGAAAAAGCGCGAATAATAGGCGAGCGAGCGAGAGCGGCAGTTTGCAATTAAATGACGGGCGTTATCGTCAAAAAAAAGGTGCATACGTGCCGCTGCCGCCGCTGCCGCTGAATTAAAATGTAAATATTTGATTAAAGTTAATCCCGAGCAGGTGGACGAAGCGATAAAGAGAGGTGGAGGAGGAGCAGCCGGCTGCTGCTGCAGCACGCGCGGGAGCAGCGGTCGAAAGAGGAACGGGCTGCTGCTGAGAGAGAAGGAAGGAGACGGAAAAAATCAAAGAGGAGAAAGAGAGAGGGAGGGAGAGTGGTAGTCGCCTCGGGGGTGGACTTAAGGGGCGGTTTTTATTGCCAGTTTTTATTAACCTTGTAGGCTATACCATATATAGCTTCCTCGCTCGCTCCTTTTTTCCTCGAGCTTCCCTCCCTCTGTATCCCACACCGCGTGTGCCCCGCGCGCGCGCGCTTTCTTCTCGCCTCCTTCCTTCCTCCTCTCTCTCCCTCTTACTCCCATCGTCGTAGGAGAGAAAGCTCGCTCTCCCTCTCGCACCGGCCGGCCGCGCGCGTGGGGGGTAGAGGGCCGAGGGTTGATTAAAACTAACGCGCGCTCGCCTCGCCGCCGAGAATTACCCCGCGTGAGATTGAAAATTAAATTAATATACAAAAGCCAACGGGCGGCGTCGGCGGCCGACGGGCTAATTAGCTATATAATATTAATTAAACGCGAAGTGTCGGCCAGTTGAAAGCACTCGCTCTCGCGCGCTTATTTGTCTCGAGCGAATGCGAAAGAGAGAAAGAGAGAGAGAGACAGTATAGCTCGCGCAAGGTTAAGCTCGCCCGCGCGGGCTCGTAGTCCTTATGCTTTATCGCGCATTAGCATTTTTTCCCCAAGCACACCGCCGCCGCCGCCGCCGTCGTTTATCGGCCGCTTATACAACACTTTAGATAATGCAGCTCGCGCGGCGCGTGCGCGCTCGTTCAATCGAACGCAAAAATCGAGAGGCATTGTGCGAGAGAGAGAGAGAGAGGCGAGGATAGATATATAAGTATTTATAGTACGTTGCAGGCGGGGAGTGACAGATGTAATTGCGCGCGCGAGCGAGCGTCGCTCGTGTATTATATGCACGCGGTATCGAAGGTTCTGATACGGGTTCGCTTTCGATTTTCTTCGACGCGCGTTGACAATAACAACTCTGTGAGAGCGCCACGCGCGCATATATATATAGTCTGCGAGAGAGATACCTCTTTTGTATAAGTAATGTGTAGTAATGGCGGTTGAGGAAACGAATGAGCCGCGGAATAATGCATACGTATAATACACTCGACGTGACACACACATACACACACACAGGTTGTGTATAAAAAATTTATGCATAATAGATAGAGTTTTATTTGCACTCTCGCGTGCGTTACATACACACATCACAACTTCGACATCAACTCTATGAGCGCCGCGTAATAGTACAAACTCAATTCTGCGCGCGACTCGCCGCATTACATTCATAAAAGCGGCGAGTGTCGTGCAGTAGTCGCTAAACGCCGCATCACGTTAATTCTTCGAAAATTAAGTATACCAGCCGAGCTTTTTCGAAAACAAAATTTCAAAAAGCTCCGCGCAGCATCCCTTTGAGGAAAAAGCTCCCCCTATACTTTCCCTCTCGACGCCACTCAGCTACGCGCGCGTGTGTATATGTATATAAGGGGGCAGTTATTAGCGGCGATTTTGTTATTTATTTACATATACTTTTTGCCCTCGCTCTCTTCCAGCAGCAGCAGCATTTGGTGTGGAGCAAAGCGAAAGAGCGACGGGGAAGGGCGATAGCGGATGCTGCGCGCATGGACAGTGCGAGCGAGAGAAGAGGAGGAGGAGGAGGGTAGAGGGAGGGAGAGAGAGAGGGCCGGTAAGAGGACGGGGCCGGTGTATAAGGTATAAGGTAGTCCATTAGCGTTAATGTTATAAACGTTAGCTGCCCTCTGGCCATTCTCGTATTCACATCTATACGCGCTCATTTGCGTATATACGCTGTGCTGCTGCTGCTGCTATGCTTCTGCCGTCGCACGTGTGTGTGTGTGGGTTCGTATGCCCAGGTTCTCTCTCTCTCGAGGCACACACACTCACGTACACACTTGTGTATGTATATACTCTGGGCGACTATACTAACACGCGAGGATTTTGCGAGGCGCTCCGTCGAGTCCCTCGGACAGCGGTCCTCTTACTCTTAGCTCTTCCGTATTCCGTTACCCGCCGCTCGCGCACTCTCTCTCTCGCTCTCCACTCTGCGCGCGAGCGAGGCATGTGTGGATATAATCCTTGTCTCATTCTACGGGTGATTCGATCGGACTCTCTCTCTCTCGCTCGCCCTCTTAAGCCGGACTATAGGTCTTTTTGCCCCACTCTTTATACCATCTCGCTCCCACACGCGAGCGCACCTTTGACGCATTAAGGATTCCGGATGTATTTAACATTTTTCGAGGTATAAACCGCGTCGGGCTCTTGCGCGGCTAAAATTACGCGAAAAATCGGTATTGAGACGTCGATGGTGTGTGTGCGCTATAGGTCTGCTGCGTGAGTGTGTAATGGAATATTCGATGCCAGGTGCTTTTTGAGCCTGATTAATTAAATAATATTGAATGGTATTCCTATATATTTTCTGTAATAATAAGCCAAATTCTTTGTTATTACGAAATTTATTACATCGTGCGTTTTTAACATTCAATTAATAATTTCCCGAATTCGCGAGAGCGAGAGAGAGAGTTCATTTATTTCTCTTTCATATAATAATAATAATAATATTTTAATAATAGTCACTTTGAATAATGTACCACGTTTTATAGTAAGAAAATTAAACGTGAAAATAAACTTTAATATAATTTATCATTGATAATGCAATTTTAGGAATAACATGAAATAATTTATTTTCCCTCTTGCTCCCTCGCGCACGCATTACGCAACGTTGTTAATATTCGGGCATTTCAATTATGTGATATTTTAATTAAAATAAACGAGCAAATAATTTTTTAATATACATTATATACACTAAAATTGTTTGCCGTTAGTACCTGCGCAAATTAAAGATGAGATTTGCATAGCTAACTAAATGTATACACGTAAAGTAACGAATGTAATTTTAATTAACTGTTCGAACGAACGAAATATTTTGTCAGATTGTTATTAAGTAAAAATCGTTCGGTAATAGTCATGTGAATAGGTTATTATTCAGACCGAGCAGTCGTAAAGACTGGTTTAAAAATTATTCGTTTTGTAGAAGCTATTCACGAAGAGGCTCTAACGAATGCCGAACCATTATTTTTAACTTCTTCAGCCCACGCAAAGGCCATTCTGGACTTAAAATAGCTTTTTCACGACATTCCAGCCAACGCAAATACTATTTCATTCATGCATTACTCGGAAACGCAATGAATCACTTGCTCTATTACGGAAGTTCCTTTCATAAACTATAACGATCAGAATTTATCGGTTATTTCTGCAAATATCCATTATTACCGACGAGAGAATGTATATTTCAATATATATCGAAATTACGATCAAACTCTTTTTTTCTCTCCCGCAAAATTGGTTATTACTTAATATTTCATTCGCGAACGTGTTCAGATATTGGTACACCTATGTCCATTTGTAAATTTGTATAATTCAAGCACCGAGCCACAAAGATTTCTTTGTGAATCCTTAGTAGTTCAGCGCTTTAGGCCGCGCGGGTGCGTTGCTCCGAGAGTTGAGAACGATTCCCAGCACTGGGCAAGTTGAGAACGATATTCAAAACTTAGTCCTGCTCGGGACCTCTCGCATTTATTATGGAATGAAATTCATTTATTATTAAAATAAAAGTTTCTAATAAAATATACATTAACTTCCACGGCGAAGATAAATTGTAATTACGTCTTTATTTAAATATATAGAAAATGGTTAAGATGGAATTATTCGTTAAGCTGTATATCATAAAAAGCTTTTCGAGTGGAAGAATTATTACTCGGTTATTTATTATTCGTGCATTATAAAAGGTAACATTTATCAAGGAAGAGATTAGTGGAGCTACCATTCTCGTAATATAATACCTTTTAATTTTAATGCTTTCTACGTCTATTATATTTAAAAATAATAAAATGTATTCAAAACGAAACTTTCTCATTCCTGTATATGTATATATTATATTATAAAGTTTAATAAGGCCACTCGCGGGAAGTGTGTATAATTCAGCGAATCACATTTTAGAAAAGTGAAAAATCACGGTTTTAAATTTAGAGAGCCGCGTATGCGAAGGCTATAACTCTAATAAATACCATGTAATTTACGTATTGTGTAAACCTCCTCTTCTTTTTTACGATTGGCAGTATCATTAAAACCGTATGTCAATGTCCTATTCATCTTGATTACTCTTAATGACAGTAACAGTACAGCTTTTATACTAATACCAGAAACCATTCATTATGCTTCATTAGTTTTCGCGATTTATGGGGGACAAAAATAGATCCGCCGAACACTCGACGATCTATAGTTAAACATAAAATCCATCAAAAACTAGCCGTGATATTTACCGAGCAAATTAATAAAAATGTACTTTTCCCGCGCAGCACTCGGGCGAAATAAAACTGGTTCTCTCTCTCTCGAAAATTTACCTCTTTTTTTCCCCGTTTAATTTAATAGAGCTCGAAAAACGCATCACATATAGACACACACTCTCCCACTCTTGTCCATGGTAAACATCCGGTAAGTGTAATAACGAATCGATGTACGCGCGATATAGGCAATAACTGGTTAAGGGAGAGAAGCGAAGAAGGGAGGGGAGAGGAGAACTCGGCCTGGCACCTTCGCGATATATACGTCGGCGGCGGCCCACACGCACGCACACATACACACGCGAGTGCCTCGGCGCTCCTATCTACATACCACCCCTTTCTCCATTTCCCGCTATTGCTTCTCTGTCTCTCTCTCGTTCTCGCCGGCGTCGAGCGGCGAGCCGAAGATACACGAAGAAGACGAAGAAGGATAGAGAGAGAGAGAGGGAGAGAAAGTGGGGTCACTATGTACAGTTCTCTCTCTCTCTCTCTCTCTTTCCCCTCCCCCACTCTCTTCAACCCTCTCTCCCTTCGAGCAATAACATTAATTGCTCTAAGCTCAATCACAACGAGCCTAGGCTCCCGAGGCATGCGTTATCAAATCACGTATATATATATATACAAATCACGTATATATATATATAAAGAAGAGGGGAGAGAGTGGGAGTGGGTAAGAGCAAACTTTTCGAGTAATGGATGTGAAATTAATGTCTACGCGCTCGGGCGCGGACGCGCGCATTGATTTTTTTCTGCTCTTTCTCCTCCTCCTCGTGTCTTCGCCGCGGCAACGTTCTCGTCTACTGTTTCTACGATAAATGAAGGCGCAGGGCAAACACTCTCTAGTTTCGAGAGGCACGCCCGCGTGCCTATAAGAACATTTTTTGCTCCCGCTGCCGCTGCTACTGTGTGCGCGCCGCGGCATGAAAGAATATTTCACGGCGTGTATAATACTTAAAGTTTTTAATTAGTCGATTCGGCCGCTGTTATGTCTCGAATAATTAATTTCATCACAGAAGACAAATAGTGGCCTTTTTTTTAATTATAGACTCTACTATTATAGCGTTCAAGGATCCGAAATGACCTTTTGATTAATATAAATGTAAATTAGCGTAGGCCCCTCGATTATCATTCGTCAACAGCTGTGTCTACATATATTAGAGCGAGCACGAGTCCAATAATCCTTCCCGATAGAGTGATTTACGTAACCGCACACGGGGATTACCAAACGCGACTTTATCAAGACACCGTTCAACCGAATCCGTCAAAACTCCCACTCCCACTCTTCCTAGCCACAAAATAAAACAAGACTCTCCATAGCGATCCCCTCCATCCCAAGCCACCGAAGCCAGCCAAGCAACTATACCACCACCGACGGCGCTGCAC
Organism: Torymus sinensis; assembly: GCA_030522985.1. Classification (NCBI taxonomy): domain Eukaryota; kingdom Metazoa; phylum Arthropoda; class Insecta; order Hymenoptera; family Torymidae; genus Torymus; species Torymus sinensis. The sequence goes on from JAPYZP010013086.1 coordinate 7,625, forward strand.
AGTGTCTACCATCTCTCGCGCGGGCAACGACACGAAGAAGCAGCGGGATAATCGTATCGGCACGTGGCGGCGGCGTCGTCGTCGTCGTCTGCGCCGTCGAAACTGGGCGAACGCCGCTCCTCTCTCTCTCTCTTCGCATCGATTTTCCTCAATGGGGCGCGGGCTATGCACACGCCGTGCGCACAGCAGCAGCAAAAGGATGACATTGAGCGCGGACTTGAGAACCCCTGGCCGCCTAGAATCCTCGAGCTTCTCTCTCTCTCTCTCTCCCGGCGTTCGCTTAATTAATTACTATCCGCGGTTTTAATTAGCTGGCTTTCTGCCTGCGTGCGCTCTCTCCCTCCCTCCCTCTCTCACCCCTCTATACACACTCACATCTCTCCCCCTCGCGCGCGCGACTCGTGGAATACCATAAGTGGAGAGTGCGCGCTGTGGCAGCAGCAGCAGCAGCGACTCTCCGGTATATATAGTAGTAGTGGTAGTAGTAGGTAGGCTGCACACGGGCGGATTTAAGTGCGCGCGAGGAGAGTGGTGTGTGCAGGGAGCGAGCTTACCTACTCGTGTCGGAACAATTCGCGCGGGCTTTGCCTTTTCCGAGGCTTACTCGAGCGAAATCGAGATAATTACTCTCACGGCTCGCTGTCTTGAGGAGAGAGAGAGAGAGAGAGCGATTTTATACAAATTACCCGTTCCTTTTACTCCAGCTATACGCCTTTTTTTCCTTCTCCTTGGGCGTTTTTTTCCCTATATATACACGCGTCTTCCCCTTTTTGCATTATTAAACATCGCGGCCTCGTCGCGCGAGCTTCCTTTGATTTTACTTGTCCGTCAATTCCTCACTGGGATTTACCTTCTTTTCAGCGACCAATGTGTGTGTATAACACACTTATACTCTGAGAGCAGAGCGGCCTTATAATGTAAATGACCGCGCGCGCGGGGCGCGTCCTATAGCTCGTACGGCGCGAAACGAGATCGTGCGTGTCTGTGTGTATATAAGCGCGGTGATGAATTATATGAGAGAACGAGTGCCTGATCGATTGTATAAATTACCGCCGACTGTCCCGTTTAATAGTTTATTTACTTGTTCCACTTGAATTTCCATTTATTCGAAACACACTTGGGGCACGAACACGCGTGTGTGCGCGCGCGGGTGAAAGCCGGTGAATATGTACACACATTTAGGCTTGCGTACACACAGGTGTATACACACACACGTATAGGCGAGGTTTATCTATTGCAATTTTCTTTAATTAAGGAAAGAAAAGGAGAAAAAAAACTTTCCCATAACAAGGTCATTAATTTTATGCTAATAAAGTGGATAATGAATGCGCGTTATCAGGAAATACGTGATTGCAATTATTAATTTGTATACCATAGCGCTCGCGCTATTTTTCATCGTCGCTCCTCTGTATTGAGGTTCTGTTTTTTATATAATTATTATTGTTAATGCGGAAGGCAATTTAACCCGAGTCTTCTTGTACACGAGGCGTTTATAAGAATTGTACTGTGTAACTGTTTTAATGAAGTTATGCGGAAAATAACATCCTCCTCCTCATTCTCTGAAGAAATTGAATTTCGCCTTCGACGGTTATATCATTATGCTATATCTAAGACTGTGTTTGAAGAAAAGTTACCGTGCACACACCTGAATTAACGAGATGTATACTTGCGTGCATATACACCGCACGCGCGCGAGAGCAGTTTGTCCTATTCGGAGAAAATATTGCACGCAAATTTATTGTATGTAAATGTATGCAAAAGATGCGCGTTAGGAATTCAAGATTTAATCTTCGCCCAACTATTATCATAATTGCATTATTTAGTGTAATGGATTTACACACAATAACCGTATAACGCTGTGGAGCTCGGCCGGGGAGGCTAAATCGAAGCCTCGAAATTGAAACTGTTTCGAATCAACGTCCGTCTGGCGCGTGCACGTGTACAGCTTGTACTTTGCATTTTGAAAACAAGTTTGCTATTTTTACCTAAACATCCTACAACCTTCTCACTATAAATTCACTCGAATGTAATAAAATATTTAATCCCTCAGCACTCTCCGAACCCTATAGATCCGCAAATTTCTCAAAACCCCAAAAACCACTTTTTCCTCGTTTCGAAATGATAATACTCCCCATTCTCAGAGACCTGCGTGCAAGCACCGAGCTCGCAGGGTCCGCTCGAACAAGCGCGTTCGTTCGTTCGCTTAAGCTGGCTTAAGTTATTTTTTCAAATTCGCCCGCCCCGCCGCATTACTACTCATCTCGCCGACAAATCGGATGAATTTTTTTTTTCCTGCGAGCAAAACTCGCGCGTCGGCTCGCACACGCGCAGTTGAGACGAGCCGTAAGCTTCTATACGCGCGTATGAGGATCAGCGTGCGGTAGAGAACGTCAACGAAGCATATGTGCTATTCTGTGTTATCCTGCGTACTTGTGAATTCGCGCGATGTGTGATTCCACACCGTACGCTTATATTTTTCTTCCTTTTTTTCCTTTTTCACGAGAAGCGCGCGTAAGTACGTCTATATACTTTTGATTATAATGTGCGTGTACTTAAATTTAAAGTCCGGTGGTTTTCGAGGAAATAAGGATTGAGTATGGTATTAAAGTAATTCTTGCGTAACGTGTATTTTTGGGTAGCGCCCGCGATTATCGAGCAGAAGTCGAGAGTTTGTTACACGTTATTTACGAAAAAAAAAAGAAAAATCTGTTTAATCTGATTTTACGTCTGGAAATAGCGCGCGCACGGAATCGTCTTAAATAATATCCTGCCGGCTTATTTTATTACAGTTTTACACGCGAGGCCTTGCAGCGACTACTTCTTTTCACATCTATATTCACTTTATAACCCACGCAACGTTTTGATTTATATCACTATCCGGCCCCAAAAATAAATTTCAATATACCATAATTCATTCGAATAACACACGGTAAAATTTGTCACCTTGTCAACCGAAAAAAAATTTCCTCAAACCACGACACTACTGCGCCTTATATATCTCACAAATCGGCTGCAATCTCGATAACTCTCGGTTTGTTATTTAATTTTTGTAGTCCGGCATATATATAAAGGCATTATAGCTACAAATAAACTTTCCTCTTCTCTCCCTCACTCGACAGCTTTTAGTCGAATTACATGCCTAATGCATTTAAGTAAATGGAGAAGGCCGAAAAAAGAAAGACAGCCCCGCGCCCGTTTAATCCATTCGACGACGGGCCGCCACCGCGCGATTATACTCTCTTTCTCTCCCCCCGGCGAGTAGATTATTTATGATAATAAACAATTTTCATTTAATAATAAGCCGATGGATTTTAGTCTATATATGTATATAATACACAGGCGTGTTGATCGTCATGTCGATAGATATAGATTTCGCGATGACTTTCGACGAGGCGGCGGCGGCGGCGGCGAGCGTCACATTCGGCGAGTGCTCGCGGAGCCGCAGCCGCGATATTAATGAAATTGCAATTTAATTAATTATAATGCTCCTCCGTCGCCTCGTTCCCCACTTACTCTCTCTCTGTTTTGTTGAGCGGCCCCCGCCGTCCTCCTAAAATAATTACAGAGCCGCGCACGATCAGGTGCTTCTCGCGTGTAATGCGCGATGACGTGCTCGGCATGTGCAAGTCCTCGAGTGTATACATACTTCCCTGCGCGCCCCGGCAAATATACTTGTTACACGCGTATTCGTGCGGCGGCCACGTCTTACCACGTACAGCAGGGGGAGAGAGAGAGTATTTAGTTGCAGTGAGATAATGCGAAAGCACTTAAGAAAGCAAAAAACGAATTGCCGTAAATCTTCATGCCGCAGCCGGGCTGCTCTCTCTCTGGGTGTGCGTATAGGCACATATACGCGTGTGTGTGTACGCGCTATATAGCGAGTGGAGAGCGAACGCGCCGGCGCGCCGCGAGCGAGCTGCATCCTCCTCCTTCTTCATGCACCCCTCGGCTCGCCGGCTGCCGAGTGCACACACACGCACACCTCGTACATACCTACATGTACGCGGTACACACGTATTTACACGTACATATAGCGACGAGTGATATTAGAGCGAGCGAGCGGCCGGGTGGGGTCGCGCACTCGGTCCGATTCTCCGCGGCCGTAAACGCGCGCGCTGCCTGCTCTCTCTCTCTCCTTCTCTCTCGTAAAAAGCGCCGAGGCCCGGCGTCTTCGTCGGCTTCGCCCGCTAATTGACAACGAACACATTGTTTCTTTCTTTATATCTCCATCTCGCTCTCTCTTACTCTTTCTTTCTTCGCGCTCGTATAACCGTCGGCGCGCGCGCGCGTGCGTCTGTCTTTCCCTCTCTCGTTTAGTCTCGGGCTGCAGACTACACTTTTCCTTTGCACGCACGCACGCACGCACGGGACCTTATTCTTTATCTTATCAGGGCCAGGCTTCGCGCGACGCCCGCCTGTGCTGCAGCGTGTAAACACGCGCGTCTACGTATGTATATAGACGTGCGGGGGACACGCGGTTAAGTGACTCTGCCCTCTAACTCTCGCACCGTTTTAAATGGGAGACCGTTATTTTTTCTAATTACGCGCGACAGCCCGCGTGGGGGGACGATAAGCGCGCGCGACACCAGCATTTAGCTCGGCGATGCGGGTTTCCTTACTCTTTATTTCTTTGCTTTTCCGTATATATATTTCTCGCGGCTGTGCGTGAATTAACAGGCGTAGATATGGGAAAGATAAGGCGCGTGTAATCGCGATAAGGTTGTATACTCGATCCGCACTCGATGTAGAATTAAAGTTTTTCTTGATTGGTACGCAGAGTGAACACACGAGGACTCGCGCTTGTTTGTTTGCCTGCCGAGTTAATTTATTAATAATTGATTGTGGCCGGCTGATGTGTTTACGAGAGAGTGGGCGTCTCGTTAGCAGCCGTGACATAACAATAAATTTTCATTTCGATCGTTCGTTTTTAATCCACTCTAGCGTGTACGAATGCGGTTCGTAAATGCTGCTACTATCGCTCAAGTGGTTAGTATATAATAATGTCGACTATTCCGCGATATCTAGGAGAGACTTCGGAAACTCAATATATGTATACGCTGCTGGTATAAAATTTTGATAAGACGCGCGGGAATACGTATAGTGTAATTATCAGTTCGTATATTACTCACGGCTGTCGTATTAAATTACTAAATTAGAATTAGAATTTGAAATGAGAGCTCGTATGGCGATCGTTCGATCATTTCACATGTCGCATACATATACATGTATA